>VZRH01002379.1:34166-114891 GCA_013397555.1 Urocynchramus pylzowi
TTTCTTGCATAGCCATTGGACTGAACCAATTTCTTCCTGTAACTCAGAGACTGCATCTAGGGGGAGGCGATGGCTGAGAATCAAAAGAGTGCAGTGGTGAAGGAGTGGAGGGAACAGAGACAGATGAGGAGGGTGTGGTGGAGCCCTCTGCCTTCAGAGGAGAAGAGAGAACCCCCGGGCCCCAGGGGAGTGAATATTGGGGGGGACTGGTGTTCCAAAAGGGAGAGACTGTCACTCTTTTTTTGGAAGTGGTCAAAGCATCCTTAAAAGGAAACCGAGAAGCAGTTTGGATCCATGAACAGTGGTGAGAGCACTGGACATGGAAGGAAGATGTCACCATGGCAGATTTTCTCTGGGCGGCTGCCGTGTGTGACATGGAAGCACAAGAGGTTTCAACTGTGTTTCCTGGGGAAGCCTATGGTGCAAGAGGGAGACTCCTCTCTCCTTGATGAACTGGGAGTTGGTTGTGTGAGGGATGGTAATGGACTGAGAATTGAGTGTTTGAGGGATGGTAACTGGATTGTGAATTTAAAGTTTTGTCTCATTGTGTTGTAGTGGAATTGGGTGGGGGGAGGAGGAGTGTTTTGGAGGGTTTCCATTCTGAATTTTGTGTGTGTGTTTTTTCATTATATTGCAGGTTAATAAAGTTTCTTTTCTTTATTCTTAAGCTGGAGCCTACTTTGCTCTGTTTCTGGTCACATCTCACAGCAGCCATTTTGGAAAATATACTTCATGGGTGCACTGGCACTGTGCCAGGGTCAACCCATGACAGCAAGTCAAGCAGCAGGTTCTCTTTCCACCTGCGCTTCTCCTTTGAGGATCCTAGCACAAGATTCTTTTTGTCTTTGAAAATGAGAACAATAAAACTTATATGCGTACAGAGCTCAAGATCCAAAAAGATGAAGATATAGAAAATCCTAGCCAATGAAATTTGTACTTCTGAGTGAGTTCAAAATGTCTGGTATTCTCCATGCTGCACATCAAGAGGTTTCTACCAAAAGCCAGAGTTATGCCAGGCCAGTGTAAAGGGCAGTGACTTCTCAGCATGAACCTACACAACATGTGCAGAGGTATGACCATGCATCATACAAACACACTGAAGATTAGCTTTAAAACAGCTAATGAGGCAGCAATAACAAAAACAGTCCCTCTATAAAATTTGAGTCCCTCTATAAAATTGGCTACTTCGGCGAGTGTGCAAGACAAGCAATAAGATCTCTAAATTTCAATGTAGATATTCCATCTGTTCATAAACAGTGCACTTCATGTTGCCAGTAGCACTTGAGGAACAGACTTATTTTAAACTATAACTTACATTTCTCTAATGAAATATTGCCTTTTTTTGGACTATACTTTTTTCTATCATACAGGAAAGCCAAGCACAAATTACATTCAGCTTCCCTAATTTCTATTATCCCTATGAAATCTAAATTTTAGCACTAGAGCTATCCAACTCTACTTCAAAATCAATTAATTTGAAATCCATGAATCATTTCAATGCTAACAGTAAATAATTTTAAATATCATTCTCAAGATTAAATACATGCTTTTAATCCAAAAGTAATTCTGTTAAAAGGTATCTGAAGAAAAAATTGTATTTCCATTCCTAAAATATGACCATATTGATGTCATGAGCTTTGTCTGAAGCCACACAATGTACTCTGTATATGTGTAAAGCTGAAATTATGCTTACAGTACTTTCTCAGTCTGCCTGCAAACACAACAAATATTACATTTTGATTTCATGAGAATGCAGGAACAGGAGGATCAAAGGTGGTACTGACAGCAGCAAGACTAATATGCAACTGTGGAAATGCAGCATGGTATTTAGCTAGTATCATTTTGGAAGAATACTAGCTTTGGACTTCACACGATGAAGTTAAAACCTGAAGTAACGTTCAATCATGCATTATATGCAAACATGTATCTATTTACAAGTGTTGGGAGATGAAGAAATGTAAAATGCTTCTTTGAAATAGCCAGTCATAATCTGAAGTTCACATAAAAATAAAATAAGGGAAAAGCCTTAAAGAGTCTTAAACCCTTCCCTGAAGGGAGATAGGGGTTTTTGTTGGCCCAGCAAGATACCAGCCATGACCTTAATCTAACCATGGAGTCCATCTATTTGCTTGAAATGTTGAAAGACTATTAGAAAATGGGGAACTAATGTTTGAGGCTCAGAAAATCGGAGTTTCAGCTGTCTACTGAGCTACATTTTCTTGGACTCTGCATAGTCACACTGGAGGCATCTGTATCTTTCAATAGAGTGACAAAGAACAGCATAACAGAGAATTCAAGTTTGTGAATTCCTTTTGTAGCAGGGAGATTTAAAATATGCAATGCAACACACTCTGCTGGCTACTCACAGGGAACACTCAAAGGTATGCTTTTTGTAAGTTCTTACAAACATGTGTCAGAACCATCCATACAGGGGACTGCACATATCTGTATAATTATGCTGGGGTAAGAACATCCATAATCCAGTGAACAGTCCATTTTTAAAAAAATGCATAAACAGCAACACAGGCACAGAATATCCTGAGTTGGAAGTAGCATTGAGTCCAACTCTAAAGTGAATGGTCCACAATACAGGAATTGAACCTACAACCTTGGCATTATTAGAATCATACTCTAACCAACTGATTCTGCATCATTGACATGAATTTGATTTTAAAAGTTCACCTTCCTTCAGTAAGTGTGACACTTAACATATGGCTCTAACACCTGATGAATGTTTCAGCGAGGGCATGTTGCATTCTGCCTCCATTCTGCCTCTGCATTCATGTGAAACAGAATGAGAAGTACTGGTCATGACACTTTCCAATACCAGACAGCTGGGCAGTGTAAAATCGGCTGAATCACTCAAGATGCTTCCAGTTCTACTTACCCACCAGGCTTATGACAGCATGGAAGACATTTAGAAGGGGTAGAAGCCATCAAGAAATCTTGGCAAATTTCCACTATTTCTGCCATAGTTTTGTATTGGCCCACAGTGGCCATGACCAATGACTGAACAAATCATGATAGCAATTTCTTGTGCTCTTCAGTGACAAAGACAGTTTGCTGTCTCTCTGAAAATTAGTATACCATGAAGAATGCAACATCTACCTGCAAGTTGTAGTCCTGAAGAATTTTCACTAGTGAGTCTCTCAAATTAGGAATCTCCATGCCTTCCTTAATGCGGTGGATCAAAAGAATAGGATCGACATGGGTTCCAATATTGTTCAACAAACCAGTAATAAAAGCTGTGAAAACCAAGAGGCAAAGAAATTAAGAAAAACAATCCAGCAAAATACCTGATTAAAGGATACTTTGGTGACAAGCTACTTGACAGTTCTCTACTAAGTGAAAACACTAAGACTCTTTTACAAGCTTTGTATGTTTCTTGCAGCTGTACTTATTTGAATACAAGCCTTTGGGAAAGTGAGGAAGATACAATCTGGCAACTTACAGAACTTCCAGCATATTCAGCAAAGTGGTAACTGAGTCTCCAGCACAAACTCACAAGTATATAATGCATTTTGATTCAATAAAAAGAACACGCAAACAAATAGTGTTTAATTACTAATAACTACTTTATGTGGTAATTCCATTCCCAGGTCCAGGATTTAAAAACAAACTTTCAAGCACCTAACCTGATTTCAGTGTGTTTCTAAACATTGGTGAGAGTGACATGATAGAAGGCTTTTGCTCTTTGAAGAGCATCTGGCTAAAAAACACACCAGAATGATGACTCAAGGCAGTGTTTTTTCTTCAACCCCCACAGCTGAGGAATATTAGTAGAGCTGCTCTGCATATAGGCAGAAACTGTTACATAGAGTTACTGAGAGAATTCTGTATGCTTTGAATCCCTTTTGCTCTAAAGGTGTCACTGACTGTAGCATCACTTTTAGTGATGCATTCAAGTATAGATAATTTGAGAATGCCATTTTTCTTGAGGTTTAACAGATTCTGGTCACTTCTTCCTTTCAAAATTAGCAACCAAGGGATGAAAAGATACATATTCCGACACTAATTCTACAAGGCTCTCAATTCCCTAGAAAAGAGGTTCCAAGAGAGACTTTACAGTCTTGATTTAAAGCCCCAGAAGAGGCTGCAAAAACTAATGGAGTAGATAGTTAAGAAAATTCTGTTTTCTTAGTCATTTGAACTTTGAATCTGCCTCCTTGACCACACTGATGCTTATGTTTCTGAGTCCATCTAACCTTTTAACTTGGAGTAGCTATTCCCCTTGATTTGTCATTGAGGACATAATTATGCAGAGCTTATTCAATGTTAAGCCTCCAAGTATTCATTGTGTAGCATACCCTCACACTGTCTTACTGCAAGTTTTTATGCACAGTAGGACAGCTGTGTTGTCCTTCACAAACTAGAACACCTCTCTGACCATACAAAAACATCTTCTCTAAACATACATGTGAATAATTCAATCCTTTGTTGGCAAAAGCATTCCACATATGCAAGCTTCCCACAAACTATCCCACTTACGTGGTTTGTCAATAGAATATAAAATGAGATCTTCCCAAAGTTCTCCATCATCTTGTTCTTTGGCAAATTCAATAGCTTTATCTACATCTTGCAATTCTTCCATTATCATCTTCAAGGCACTGCGGCTATTACCCATTCTGCCTGGAAGGAAAAATAAGACACTGTAAATGCTAATATAAATGCTAATTGTCATCAACGTTCAGTGCTGTTTCAATAAGAATTTTGTTAAGTGTGAAGTTGACAAAAATTAATTAAACTAAGACCAAATCTAGTCTATTCAGATGTAAGAATGCAAATCAGTATAACATGAACAAGTGCTTGGAGCAGTTTGCTGGACTGGCACCTGGAGGCTTTCTCAAGGATGTGTTGGGTCATATTTGGGGTTCTGAACTGCAACAACATCTAACATGAAGGGGAGGGTGTGTACGTGTACAGATGTAAACTATAGCATGAAATACCAGCTTCAAGGGCCCACATGAGCCCTCTTAATTTGCAGTAAGTATAGCGCAGCTTATACCCATGAAAAATAAGAGGAAACAGGAAGAAGTTATTAATTAGTAAATCCTACTCTCCACTGGACTGAAATGGTCCACAAAATATTCTTCTTACTGAACCAGAGATTGTTTAAAAAAATGTTTACTATTCTGTTCATGACTATACATAAACATACATATGTCTTCCAATGCCTCTCATTCAGAGGTAGATTTCTTGGCCAGCTGAAGGAGTTAATTTACAACTAATTTTATGGGAAAAAATGATAGAAAGCAATATAAGCAAATCTTTCATCTCAACAAAAAATAATACCAAGCTTCTGAGATGTATTCAGAATAAAACATTTGTTTAATTTCTCCTCTCTTTTCAAAACCAACAATATTACTCTTGGAGATGGTATCAGATATACCTCCCCACTCAAATTGTTCCTCATTGCCTCTGCAACACTTTCAGAACTCCAGAAGAACACCAAGCAAAAAACACTGTAACACAATATATGAAGTTAAGACATCATATCCATCCAGTGCTTTATTTTATTTTCTAAATCATGTTATTTGGTTTAGATATTAGACAAAATATCTTCACACCATAAACTTTATTACAAGTTTAAAAGTGTTGTAATTGATCACAGTTATTTATTCTGAGTTACTTACTCAGAAGATAGACTGTCTCTTCTACAAAGTTCCTCTGCTGGCAGATCTCAAGAGCCTTGAATGCAAGGAAAGAAAAGAGAGAAGAGCATGTAAGGAAACCATGCAACTTGAAATTTTATTGATCACAAATGCTGCAAGAAGCTTGAAGTGATTTTTCCACAAAGTTACATTATTCATTTTGACAGGAACGCAGCTCCCTTAATAAGCACTGCCAAGTCCTCTGGCCTTAATTAAGAAGAGAAACTCTATGACTTCCATGACTCTCTTTAAAATTCTTCTCTGAGGCTGAATAAATATATGGACAGAAAAGGTATTTCAGTCTGGACTATGTCAATCTCTGCCTTTAATTCTATTGGCAACTTCTTTATTCTTCCTCCAAAAGTTGGTTAATACAGAACATTAAGGTTGTCTGCTATCAAGACTTGCTTCCTGTGGGTGGACTTATGTAGTCTCTAGTGATGGAAGTCTCCTTGAAATTCATTAATACCACAAGGCTGAAAATCTCCTCAGGGTAACCAAAATGGTTTCAGGAGAGAGAGTGCCCTCCAAATTTTGTACCAAGAAGACAATGCAAAATAACAAATATGAAAGAATATGGAGGAAGCATTTCTTGTAAATTTGGTTTAAAGACCTGAGTGCTAAGTATCTTTAGCAGCTACAGAATCTGTGTGTAGTTGGAAACCAGCAAAATTATAAAAACTACCAAACTGATTACCAACGAGATTGTAGTAACAGGAAATTGGCAGGGCTGGTATGCAATAAACAATGCCATGTCTGTTTCCAATTTGGAAACAGAAAGCAAACTCAAGATTCATAGCATTCCTGTAAAGACAACTGTTCACCAACCTTCACACTTGGAAATCAAAATTTTAAATACATAAAGTATAGTTACAATCAAACATGAGGTAGGAATTAACTTTTCCTTCCAATTCTCATTATTTCAGGAGGGTTACTATGAAGATTAGAGGTATGGACAACAAATTTTGGGCTAGGGGTAAGTGAATTACCAACTAGATATTTCAGGTGAATGAAGGTATGAATAATACTAATAATTTATATATACAGCCGACACAGCCCTCTTTTTCCTCTCCACTTAAAAAGTAAACTACAAAGCATCAGGTATTCAGTAGTTCTAGATACTGCAATTTCCTGACTGTCGTGCTCCCTCTAGAGGAAAACAGGGAACATTCCTACTTCTCTTCCAGCTCATTTTTAAAATGTTTGCTAAACTGCACTTGTCTAAAAGTGGCTTACTTCTAGAGAGCACAAATTATTTCTTGATGAGTTTATAATTTCATTAGAGCAATAATAACAGTGGATTTTTTTCAAACAGAAATTGCTTTTTTGCAATTTATACACAGTGTTGAAACTTGCTTAACAGGAACTGAAAATAGCGGTAACTAAGAAATTCTTAGTCCCCTTTTCAATTTCTTAGAATAAAGATCTCTATGTCACAAGAAGTGTTATTATACAGCATGCATGATAAGAAGTACAATTACAGAATTAATAGTATCTTTTTGTCTCTTCCTTAGCTTCTTACTGAAAGATGTTAACATTTTAACATTAAGGTTAGAATTACACATATTTTCTGACATTCTTCTCTCTTGACTTTGGTGATTACTGCACCACACCTTCCAGAAGCTGATGGGTCTCTGACCTATTCTTGCTCATAGCCCGTATCTTCAGCAAAGCAGTTCCAGCAATGAGCATTAGTTTCACACAACACTTTTCTGCACCACCACTAAAGATAGGAGGCTGGATGTGCAATAAATAAAATTAATTTGCCTCATAATTAAAAAAAAATGCAGGTAAGGTTTTATACATAAAACCATGATTACATGAATAATACGTAAGGCAGAGACTAAGAATGAGAAAGTTAAAAACAAGTAAGCCAACACTGTAGACCAAAGTTTCTGTCTGGAAACCTCTCAGCCTAAACTAGTCAATCTAGTTTCAGATAGTGGTTTCAACAAATCCCAATTCTCCAATCCTAAGAACGTATTTTCCAGTAGACAAAAGCATGCAAAACAAGAGAGGTACCAGGAACAGTACTAGTTTTCTTTGGAAAGTTAACCATGTAAAATACAGCATTCAATATTACACTTGAAAACTACTCCACTGTGTCATCATTATAGCTGCATATGGATAGACATCCTTTCACAAGGTCTGCTCTGCTCAGCCATTAACAGCAACAAATACAAATAATAAAATACTGACCCATCTAAACTGGAAAACTTAAGACTTTTTCACATTAATTCAAGTAGGGGAAACAACTCAAGATTGGCCTTACCTTTATGCATTTTGTAATTTTACAAAAAAGAGCAAGGAAGGAAAATAGAAAAAATTATAAAAATATTAGATCATGGAAACCTGGTACTGTGTAAAACTCCAAGTGTATTAGCCAAAGTACAAAGACAAAACTTTTTTAGCCCTGTTAGCTCAGTGACGTATATTGTGTATATTGTTCAACAGAAACTTATGGCCTTACAATAAAAAGACAGAATAATTACAGTTACAACTACAGGTTCTTCAAGATCTAACACTGACAGCTCCTAGATTTGGCAAAATGATTATCAATTTCTTGAACCCATAACCTAATGTTCAGTCAGGCTAAGCAATGATGAGTAGATATGTTGTAGCTAGAACTGTTGTCAGAACTGTAGTCAGAACTTCTCCATTAAAAACACCCATCAATTCCTGCCCTGTGAGTGAGAGAGGAAAGTCTCAGGTGTCATCAGCTCTGCAAACCAAACTGCAGGTGATGGTCACAAACTCAAAGGATCCCTCATATTGGCAGTAGAGGGCAGTACAAGAAACAGCTTGAAATTCACAAGACTATAAGCTACAGACCAGGACCTTGATAAAAATCAAGGACCTATGCTTAGATTTTTGGGGCTTACCTTCTCCAGTGGGCAGTGTGTGCTGTCTCTGAGAAATGGAAGTAAGTTTGGTCGATCATATTCAGCATAAAGGCTGATCTGTTTCTCATGATATCGTTGGCCTTTATGGTGGTCTCTTTTGAAAAGCTTGTGTAAATACTAGGAATCAAAAAAGAATCAGAATTCAAACTCACTTATTAATTATTACATTATTAAAGTAATAATAGAAACTCCTGAGTTGGAAGGGAACCACATAGATAATCAAATTCCGACTCCTGGCCCTGCACAGGACAGCTCCAGGAACCACACCATGTTCCTGAGAGCATTGTCCAAATGCTTCTTGAACTCAGATAGGCTTGATGCTGTGACCACTTCCCCAGAGTGGAAGCCTGTTCCAGTGCTCAGCCACTCTAGTGGGCAAAGGTTTTCCTAATATCTAACCTAAACCTCCCGTGACACAACATCATGCTGTTCCCTTGGGTCTCATCACAGGTCACAGAAATTAGTGCCTGCTGATGCTTCCCTTGTGAAGAAGGTGTAAATAGCTACAAGGATTCCCCTCAGTCTCCTCTTCTCCAGGCTAAACAAAATCAAGTGATCTCAGCTGCTCTTTGTATGGCTTCCCCTCTAGACCATTCACCATTTTCACTGCCTTCCTCTGTATGCATCCCTTCTGTAAACTGACAGTCTGTCAGTTGCCTTTGCAAAGCTCTTGGGCTGTGGACTGCACTTTTCATAGATCTGCTTCCCATAATCAGATCTCTAACCCATAAATCACCTCTTTACCAGATGAACACCTGAGCCCTATCTGTAACCAGCAGCAAGTTAAACTTCCCTCTCTAATACAGCCCAAGCCCACAGCCATATATTATGTACTCCACTGACAGGATGTTCAAACCAAAGAGGAGCTTTTGGAATAGCAGTGTGGAGCCACAGCCTTACAGTGATACTGTAATTCTGTACAAACAAGAACAATTCAACAGTGTGTGGTAGTTACACCTCCAGAAAAACAAGCAATTCACTTTCTCTATGGATCAGCAAAATGTCTTTTAGAGCTGCACCCACCAACCAATCCCATTTTTGGGTAAGGAAAAAGGAGGAATAAAAGCAAGAAGTAATTGACCAGAAAAGACAAGTGCCGACAATGATATAAGGAGATATTAATAAGCCTGCATTATGTTATCAAATTCTCACAGGTCCACATTTTAAGATCATTTAACTACTGTGAAGATGCTATGGCCATGCTAAATAGGAAATTGGCAGAAGTAGCCACTTTGTCTCTGATGATTTATGACATTTCAGTGTGAGGTGCACTTTGACAAAATAAACACACCTGTAAAAGCTATGTCCAGCCAATAGTTTACTCAGCTCAACTAGTAATCAACAGAATACAAGAATACTTACCACATGCTGTAACTCAGGCCTGTTTTCTAGTTCTTCAACAACTCTGTCAATCTGAAACAAAACAAACCTGTGATAAACATCACATTTACAAGACTGGAAAAAGGACAGGTAATAAAAGCTAGCATTGGACTGCCATGCCATGAACTTGCTATACTCACAGAAATTTTATCTTCATTATCCAAAAGCATGTCTACCGCTTTCTACAACAGAGAAAGAGAACTCAAGTAGGTAACAGGTACACATATTTTCTTACACTCTATATAGTATTATGCTTATTCACTGATGGGTGTCAGATGGATAGACCTACTCTTTTCAGCAACAGAAATTCAGAGAGCAATTTACATAACACCAGCGTACCCTGACAGCACAGCATCACAGTATTCTTCCAGAATACTTCTCCTAAGTTGCCTCACTAATAGCAGTAAATGCTGTGCACCTACACTGCAGGTGAAGTATGCCCACTGAATCACCACCAGTCACAAAAAGCCACTGCCAAATGATGTAGAAATACCATTTGTTCCATCTTAAAAGGGAACTGCAGGGTGATGACTATGTAAGAAACACACAATTCAAGCTGTCTCACAACTGGATTCCTCCAAACTACCTGCAGACTAATACCATTAATCAAGGAGACAAGACCATGTAAGCCAAGTGGCCACCAGGATTCAGGTTCTGCTTCCTCCTTCAAGAGCAAACTTTTTGCTTCACTTTCAAAAAATACCAAACCACAGATTCCTGATATGACTTTTCTATTGGATTAAAAAAAAACTATACTTTTTTTTTCTCCATGTAGTTTAGAATGGGCATGCTAAAGATGATCACCAACAGTAGAGATCCATATTTTAGCTACAGTGCTTAAACAACTATTGCACTGAAAAAAAAATATCTACGTGGTTATCTTCCCAGTGATCACAACAAAATTCATCTGCTCAGGTTTTACAGCCAGCTGGAAAGAAAGAAGATAGAATTCAGCATGGAATTCAGCATGGAATAAACACTTCCTGATTTTTGGAATTTAGGTTAATAACTTTGTAAACTTTCAGAAGCAGATTAATTTTCTGTGGTGAAAGGAAAATGGCAAGTATATTTAATATATGCCTAAATAGATTTGCTATCTCCTTTCTTTTGCTTACTAATACCATTATTTGATTCAAAATACAGAAAGAATAACATGGTGAAATGATACTTTGTATGAAATGATATTCAATGTTGTGACTTGAGAATCACAACAATGTCCTCAAATGATGCGGACACTCTTTTCTCACTGAGAGTGACAAATGGAAAGGAAACACAAAATGGAAATAGGAAGGAAAAAAATAATCCTTGGGTCAATTATTTTGTGATCTAGGCAAACAATCTGCCTTATCTCAGAATGTATCCAGATGCAGCAAACACACTCTCTGCCTCCATATCATCTATATATCATTTATTTTTAATCTGTTAAATTGTATCTAGAGGAAAGTAAATATAAAATCATTAGGATCACTATACCTCTGAATCAAAATCCATGAGCAGAACAATTTTGTCTCTGATAGAACTGAAGAGATTGTGCTTGTGGATCAACTGGAAGACATCTTTGTGCCGCAGAGTAAGGTAGATTTCTAGGGCTCTGCCATAGCGCTGATCGTAAGTGTACCTGATAAAAATGGGATTATAATACGTGTAATGTTACATACTTAAGTGTAGGAAAATCACTTATGAGAGAAAATATAAACATACTCTAGTATGTAAAACATTAGGATACTACTTGATTTTAAAAATATCTAAATAGACCTGTGATTCATTTTTGTAAAGGGAAATAAACATCAGGCAACATTAATTTCACCTTTGTTTATATTTGCCTTCATTTGTGTTCGGACCTGCAGTTTTCTGCATTTTCATTCTCCATTTTCAACTCACAAGGGAAGACACACAAAATGCTAGCCTTTCAATTCTTAGAAACCAATTGGAACACTCTTCAGAGCTAAAAAACCATTGTTCTCTTAAAACTTTGTAACATATGCAGATTGTAACATAGCAATAGACAGTAACTCTTCCTTCTTCAAAGAAGCAGTAAGAAAATAACACTGTGATCAGGCTGAGAAAATCAAAGAGCTTTATCCCTGTACGAAGTGACCAAGAACCAGATCAGTTTTGGCACATTTTCCAGTCACATATTTCCATCTATGCAGTAAACCTAAATACACTACTTCTTAAATAGTGGGCAAAACTCCCCACCATTTTATTTTTACATGGGTAATTCTGAAGTGCACACTTCAGAAAATAGGTTTTCTCTGACAGCATGAGGAGGAATGCTAGTTATTTACTTCGGAAAGAGGAGCTGGAAATCCATTCTTATGCTTAACAATTTGCTTTCATACTCAATGGGAACATTACAAGGAAGGGTAAAGGATTGCTAATCAGCAATCAGCAGTGTGGAGAGGAGAGAAAGTCAACACTCTGTAGACTGCATCAAAGAAGATTTCTGTTAAGAGAGCTAAGCAAATATGGATAAACTGTAGTACACTATTTTAAGTGTACTTTTTGTAACAGGAATTTAAAACTGTACTCACAATTCTGCAAGTGTTCGTAGCAAAGTCCTGTTCTGTGGATCTTTCTTCAGGTGATCCACTACAGCTTGAACTATGATTGTATTGTTGTACAGATCTCCAGGCCACTCTTGTATTAGGGTTGCAAACCCCTAAAAGTATAAGAGATTGTAACAGAAATAGAAAGAATGCCTAAGGACCATTTCAAAACATCAAAGCTTCGGCTAAGCCTCTGAGATGATACCTGCTGTCCTTAACTTTTAAGGAACTTTCACGTGCTCAAAGACATGTACAGTGCAGAACACAGATTTTTCCTTCTTAGGGCAATGTTATTATGATTCGTGAAGCTGAGTCTCTTTCAGGTGCGGTAGGCTTTGTGCATCACCTCAATCACTTATGTTACATTAAAAAACTAAAAATAACAGTCTAATAAATAATCAATCTCACAGTATTTGCATGCTCTAAAGAACATTCTATTTATTCTCTTAAAATTAAAATTCAACTTTTAAATATTGTCATTATTGTGGAACTGTCCACTGATAATCTGTTCGAATACATCAGAGAATTTCCCGTCAGAATTCTTCACTGCTAAGGGTATCTGGCTGGCAATAACTATGGGACACATTGATGTGGACACATCAGGCTGCAGTACCTCATAGTCACTTTCCAAAAATTCATGCAGGACCATTTCGTAGATCAGAGGTTTCAAAACTGGATCTCGTCTTGGCAAGTAACGACTAATTGCCTATAGGAACAAAGTGTCAGATGGTGAATGACATGCAGCATCCTACTACACTGATAGAAAAAAAAAAATTATTTTGAAACAAAAGAACAAGGCTATATCCATAACATGGCCCCTGGCAATCACTGGAAACTTTATGAACTCCTACTTGTAAGCAGCACCCAGAAGTTATTTACTTTAGGATTATACACACTGGAATTTTATAATTCATTTGAAAGGACTATAATTTGAGAGACAGATGGCAAGATACTAATAAGTATAGAATAGGACAATAGGAGAATCAGCCATTGTTCTTAAGAGACCAGTAGTAATTTAGAAAACAAAACCCATAAAAGACCCCTCAAAACAAGAATGTTTTCAAAATCCATTTTGTTAAGTCTTGGCCTTGTAAAAAGCTATAAGGATTCATCATCTGAAAAACATGTTCTAGTGGATTGACCCTGACCGGACACCAGGCACCCAACAAAGCCACTCTCTCACTTCCCTCCACAACTGGACAGAGGAGAAAAAATATAATGAAGGGTTCATGGGTTAAGATAAGATCAAGGAGGGATCACTCACCAAATACCATCATGGCAAAACAGACTCATATTTGGGATAGTAATTGAATTTATTAATAACCAAACCAGAGCAGGATAATAAGAAGTGAAATAATCTCAATAACACTTTCCCCCATTCCTCCTTCCTGGGCTCTACTTCCTTCACCCCAGAAACACAGGGAGACAGGGAATGGGGACTGATTGACAGGGAATGATTGTCAGCTCATCACACGTTGCTTCTCTTGCTGCTCAGGTAAAGGAGTCCTTCTCCTTCTCCAGCATGGGGTCCCTCCCACAGGAGACAGCTCTCCACAGACTTCTTTAACATGAATCCATCCCATGGGCAACAGTTCTCTGTGAATTGCTGCAATGTGGATCACTCTTCCATTGGATGCAGTCCTTCAGGCACAGTCTGCTCCAGCATGGGCTCCTACATGGGCTGCAGGTGGATCTCTGCATCCCCTTTGTCCTCCACGGGCTGCAGGGACACAGCTGCTTCATGGTCTTCACCATGGCCTGCAGAGGAATCTCAGCTCTGGTGTCTGGAGCACCTTCTCCTCCTCCTTCTCCATTGACCTTGGTGTTTGCAGAGTTGTTTTCTCTCTCATATCACTCAGTTCTTCTCTGGTCACAGTTACAACTATGCACTAACTTTTTTTCTTTGTTTCTAAATCTGTTATTGCAGAGGTGTTCCTGTCATTCTGGATTGGCTTGATCTTGGCCAGCAGCAGGTCCATCCTGGAGCTGGCTGGCATTGGCTCTGATGGACATGGGGGAAGCTTCTGCCAGCTTCTCACAGAAGCCACTACTGTAGCAGTCCCACTACCAGAACCTGATCACGCAAGCACAATATATGTGTAATTTTGAATTATGACTTACTTTGGGGTCACCACATTCTATGAAGGGCTATTTTTATATACCCAGTTGAAAATTAATTTGAAAATATATCTCTCCATGAAAAGGGTGAAGGCATGTGATCTGTTACTATATAGATGTTAAGGAATTGCATTCCAGCAAGCAAGAGATGAGAAGCTGCCAGAATAAATCAGCTCATACCCTGGAATTTCAGCAGAGCATCTAATTAGCACTACTATTCCATGCAACTAGAGGCCAAGATTATTTTCACCTGCCAAAATACATCCCACTGCTACCAGCTGTCTGGGGATTGTAGGGTTTGTAGCTGAGGGACCAACACCAGTGAAATGCCTCCAAACACTCAGAGATGTTGCCTGTTGCCTGCAATTGGCACATGGTAAAATAGCATTTTTTTACTGAAGTTGCTTGAACAAACCAGGAGAAAAAACATCTCACTACATTTTAGACCTTTCCTCTCCTTGTGCTATTTGGACTTGGCCAGTTTTTGAAATGTAATGCTGCCAGCATCAGCTCCTTCCAGCTGTCACAGGATTTATCAGTTAACTCAGGGTACAGTCTTGATGGCTGCTCTGGGGTATCATATTCCTGACCTCTTCATAAAAAGTCTCTTTTGACCATAGAGAAAGCAAGCTGGACATTAACTGGAGACTCAAAGGCAGAAGACAATCTCCAATGGCTGTTTTCACTCCCGCTTTCTACCTTCCTGCTACCTCCTAAATGAACAACCTCCCCCAACAGACTTTGCAACTCTTGGCTGCAGTTTGGCCACACAGCAAGCTCTGGATAGGTGTAGTTTCCTTGCTGTGTGTGAGCCAGGCTGCTTCATGAAGGAAATGTCTCCTGCCCCATGTCCCATTGCTTTGATGAAAAAACACAGCCACCTCCTGCAGTTTGACCACCATGCTCAGGAAAGCATACAAGAAACAAGTAAGAAGCATACAAATTATTTTTAAGCCTTGGCACAAAGGTGACCCATGCTGGAGGTTACAAACTCTTCCTATTTTATTTTTAAGTTGCAGTTAGGGAGCAAGGTCAGACAAAAAAGATTCTGAATCAGACTGCCTTTGTACCAATTCTTGAACTATGTGGTAAAGTGACTTTAAATGAAACTATATATACTATAAAGAGAAATATTTTCTTTCCTTGTCTCTTTTCAAGATCTGCTTTCAGACTTTTCATCAATAAATGTAAGGATGAGGTACACACAAGAAAACCCATATAAAAGTTGATATGAGATAGCCTAAACTATCTCACCAATAAGCCAGAACAACAATTATTTATTCCTCAAAGGATATCTAGGAGATGAAAGAGCCTGTCAGGATAGTTCTGCTCTCTGCTATGCCCACTACAGTCAGGTGAAGTCTTTCACATGTCTTCCATCCAATGTTTTGGTTAAAGCACTGCTGATCATCCTGCACCACTGCTGAAAGTCACTGCTGTCACAGACAACAGAACGGAGTGTATCCCTCATGCCACAACAGCCAGCACTCACAGAGTTTGAAACCTTCCTTTGAATCCATCCACCTTCCTCAGCTGCTTGAGGTTTTATACTGAAGTGACATGAGCACAAGTGATGCCATTGGGGTTTTGCCTTTTTTTCTATGTTCTCTGTATTCTTCATATGTATATTTGTAACTCTGTCACCTATTGTATTAGTGACTAGTTTTCCCAGTACTTTTCCATGGCCTTTCCTTAAGCAAAAAGACAAAACAAATTCCAGAGCTCCAAGCCGCAGGAGGGACAAGGCCCTCTTGTTTCTTTCTGGGAACCAAGGCCAAGAACAACTCTTCAAGATACATTCTCATGGACAAGGTACAACTAGTGCTGAAGGGGGGCTACTGAGAAGAGGCTTGACCTGGTGGGGGAATTGCATCACCACTTGTCCTCCTAATTGGTGCTTTTTATCAATTATGCTAATTTCCTAAAACTTATAAAAGTGTGACATCAAGATATCAAAATGCAACCTTTGGTAGCCAAACAGGACCGCTTAATACAGAACACTCAAAAACCCCCAAAAATCACATACAAACAAACAAACAAACAACACTCACCCCCATAGAATTTGACACTGGGGTATCACTAATTCCTCTGTGCAGGAAGGAAATTTCAAGCCTTTAGTTACTGTCACCTTGGTTATTGATAAATCATGCTAGATTTGAAACATCAGTTTTCAGGCAACAACTTATAAGCAGTGCAAATTCTTCCAAGGCAATTCTGTTTTGAAATAAACTCTGTTTTCACATCTCAAATAGTCTACTCATCAGGGCTGAAAGCCATTATAGGCCAGTTACAATATGGTGTTTAATATCTGCTAGTCACATAAGTAGGTAAAAAATCCACAGAAGTGATCCTAAGCATTACAAGGACCCCTTCATTCAGATCTGTCTTAACTTAGTTCATCCTTTATGATACTCACACATCTTCAGAAATCTGGGCAAAGTTATATGCAATTGAAATAGTGTAATAAGGCAGGCATTTTCTAGAACTGCAACTTGAAGCTGAATAATGTAATGGACTGCATCTCATGTATTTCTGAGAGTTCCTGAGCCTAGGCTCTAAGAAGAAAAAAGATATTCTAAAAGCTGTAAACAGCCAACTGTTTAGAAAGGCGGTAATTGAGCAGAAATGTTTTTTTGCAACAAACCTGCAAATGTTTTTATATTTTACAGTCTGCTGGATAATGTAAGTGGAGACAAGACAAACATCCCTTCAAGACATTAGCAGCTAAAAAACAAAATGAACCCAAAAGAAGAAGCACTGTATCAAAAATTCACCTGTACCTACATTCAAGTCCTTTACTGGACTGAAATAAAGAAACAGAAACATAGGACTCCATCTTCCAAAGTAGTAAAGAGTGCACCAAACCACAAAGAAGTCATACTAAAGGCAAGGTGGTTTTTGCACTGGAGTGGCCCTGAAACCAGTCAGACATTTTTGAAATTCGTAATGCTGAAACACTTTTGCTCTTTGAACAGAATTAAATAGCTCAGAACCAGCAAGGGACTGCATGCTGTGAGATCTGAATAGTATGTCCTTTTTGGCTCATTGAGTTTGAATAGGAAGACATAAAATTCAGAAGTAAATGTACACATGTTACCAAAGGGAGTGTGCATAAAGTTTTCAATTGGTTTAGCAGTGACAGTACTAGGCTTTATGTCCTGTGCAATTTATTAACTGAGACTCTCACATTAAATGTGTACTGTTGTAGTAGCTGGCTTGTGACTAGGGAAAACACCAGGCAGCGCAGACTGCTCCTCTTTCTCACCACCATTTCTAGCACACAGCGTAGGTCTTCACTGCTGCTTTGCAATTCTTTAACACTTAAAGTTGTGTAACTGTTGAAATGGACTTGGATTTGCCAGAATGAATGGCACCCACATAGTCTATTTTCCTTAATACCTGGGGTAGTATTTTTATGACATATTGTAAACGAATGAAAAGTAAATGGGAAAGATGTATTAACTGTGAGCATCTTAGCAAGCAAAAGCTTTGGGGGTGGGTCTTTCACATTGGAGACTGCCAACAAGTAAAATATGTAGCACTATGCCTCCAATTTTGTTTTAAGTCATTTACACATCAATTGGAAAGACAGCTGTCTAGAAACAAACAGAGATCTGGGGCAGCAATAACAGAACAGGGCCATTAAATGTGATGCTTTAGATACTTGGTCAATACAAACAGTAAGTATAACATACAAATTACTTGAGTGCAGACACAGAAATTAACTTACTTTAAGCTGACCTATTTCTTTGAACTTGTACACTTCAAATTCCCAGAGTTCTGTGTTTTTGCCAAGGATTTTCTGGCACTTTCTGGAAGGAAAATGAAAGAGATGAGAACAAAGTAGGTACAGAAAGTAATACAAATGTGACAGCATTACTGCAAGGATCCCTTTATCCTTCTCCTTATCATGACACTTGTGAAAGTGACTTATTCTGGCAACCACCACTTTAAGTAGAGTATGCCAGGTTCTCCTCCTTTCAAACCTTAAAATTTTGTTGCATCCAAGAGGACTAACTGCTTATTATGCATTCACCCTTAGTGATTAGACCATATTAGCTTTCATAGAATCATGGCATGGTTTGGATTGGCAGGGAGATTAAACATTATCTAGTTGAAATCCACACACCATAGGCAGAGATGCCACCCTCTTGGTCAGCTTTATGAGTGAAGTCTTTAAATCTCAGCTGAGAAAAACTGAACACTTAAAAAGATATGCTTATGCTTACATGTACATGAAAACAAAAATGTTGGGTAATTTCTGATCCTTACTTTAGACTCCCATATTTGACATTTTTTTTACACCTACGCAAAATCAAATTGTTTTCTGACATGCAATGACACACTAATAAACTGAGTTTATCAAAATCCAAAGAAAACCTTAGTGTTGAAAATCTAGTGTGACTTTGAAAAATCAAGGCTTACTTTCAATAATATATGCCTCAATTCCAGTTAAAATTTACAGCAACTTTTAGGTCATTACAGGCAGAAAAATTTATGGCACTGCAATACACCTCTATGTTTTGAAATTCAGAAATTCCAGAACACACAGAAAATCAGCATTCACAAATAATTCAGAATCAATAATTTGTTTTTGCTTTTTCCCCACACAGACACACATGAGCCAGCAAAGAAGACCTTTAATACTAGCTTACCGAGCAGCCAGGTCATACTCTCCTTTCTCCACCAGGTGATTTATATAGGCTAAGCCAATGTCCTAGAGGGAATAAAAACAGAATTAGTTATAAAAGTTTGGAAGTGAACTACCTGACTACCATAAGAACTACTGTAACAGTAGTGCATACAGCTGGAAATTCAAGGCTCTAAGTACATCCCCTGATTCTCCTTTACAAGTAGGGCCCACAGAACAGTCAATATAAAATACTTGCATAGACTGCTCACAAGTTCAACTAAAGGTGCTCTTTTAAATAATTCTGATAACCTCACTGATGCTGAGAAGACTACCACCTCACATTACTAAGGATTGTTTGAAATGCATAGCCAATCTTGCTGTGCTTGAATTAGTTCAAAAAGAAAACCACCAGTCATTGTATAAGACATGCTCTTTGTCAACACAGTTTGCAGAGGAGGGCAAAAAGTTGGTTGAGAATATAAATCCTAATGCTGCTCATTAAAGTGCAGGAATTACTGAGATCTTAGCAAGATTATTATTTAATCCATACCAAATTTCCTTTCTCAAAGTTTATCACACAGGTCAGTTGTAAAATGTTTCTGTTATGCATTTAATATTGGCATGAGCCTCCTTATGTAATCTCAACACTCATGTCCATTTTGACATAACCCAGTGTACTCATTGCATAACTTAAGAATCACATCACTAATAAAAACACGTTGTTTCTAGAAAGAAAAAAAAAATAGGGGAAAAAGAAAAAAACAGAGCTGTACAATGAAAAAGAAGTCTTTGTTTCTTAAAAAAAAAAAATTTGCATCTTCTGAGGCACAATATTTCTTTGATCAATATCAAGGACAGTATTGACCATAGCAGAATATGAATAGGGGTATGCAACAACTTCAACTGGTCAATCTACTACAAAGTTAGAAAAAAAATGCACATACACAAGATTTTAGTATTTCATTACGCTATAGGAACCACCTTTGTAGTTTCAACTTCACCATTCTCAAAAAAGAGGCTGACAGAAATCTTCATTCTCCTGTGGACCAGCTTCCCAGTGAGCAGAGATGATGTATAAGGAAAAGAGATGTAGATCTGGTTGTTTAGGATCTCTGTGCTCTGCTCAAGAGGTGCAGAGAAGCAGTGATAATTACTTCCACCTAAAAAATCCCCAAGGCTACCAGACTTGTCAGGTATCCTGAGTGTGGTGTCACTAGGCATGAGTAGTGAGAGCATGAGTTGTTTCAAACCAGTGTACCACTAATCCTTCACTTAGGGCTTGATGTCAACATTTTGTTTCCTCAACACATTCTGTTGGCTTTTGCTTTAGAGACCAAACTCTCAAAAACTGCTTGTATTTCACTGAATTCAATCATTTATTGCAGAGCAAATTTCTGCAAAGCAAAAGAAAAGCTGTGGGGTCTTTTTATTTAGATTGGTGTTTGTCTGTTTTGGTTTCTTTTTTTCCTCCTAATGCATTGTCAGGACCCCCTTTAACAATTCTTTATATCTTTTGCAAGGGTCACAGAGTAGCTTTGTTAAATGCAAACTCTGTGATAGGTAAGGATATGCCATTTAAATCTTGATTCAACTTCTGGACTACACAAGAATAAAAGTTTTTAAGGCGTACTGATATGCAGCATGCTTATAACACCAGTAATCTGGCCAAATATTAAACACATCTTGAACACTTTGGACAGATTTCAATTTAAAGCAGCATCAGTATTAGTGAATTTAAACAAAAGCAAGCAAACAAAAGCTATAATTAGTGACACTTTTGTGTCTATTACACCATTCCCCCTTTTGTTTTAAATATTGATACCCTTTGCTGCTCTATTAAAGGGACTATAAACATGGGAAATAACTATATGTGAGAAAAGGAGCATCTCTTAAACTTTTTACAAAATCCTGTCACATCTACAAGGTATAAGTTAAGGAGAAATTTGTCACTCCTCACTGCAATCTCTAATAGTGAAATAGTGTGTGTTACTTCAAAGAACAGTAAATTTAATACAAAGTAAGAGCAAACAAAAACCCCCATCAGCAATCAGAGAAATGGAATTCTCTTCCTTTCAATGCCAATAGCACCTTCATAAAATACAGATCCTTTCAGGTTTCATGGACTAACACTTCTGTTCTGCAGCTGAAACCAAGAAATCGGATGCCAGTTGGAGTATGCCTAACAGTTATTGCCTGGCGTTATAAAAAACAGGCAATATATTTGTTGCATCTTACAGCATTCTAAAAGAAAGAAGATATTTTATTTTGAATAGAAGTTTTGAGACTTACCAAAATCTTGTGCTTTTTTATGGTTTTCTGACTGATCTCAGCTGCCATCAAAGCTTCCTATATTCAAAAAGGAGAAAACAGAGATACCAGTCAAATACACAAACTTTCAATACAGAAAGCTCTAGAACTGTATAAATCAACTGTTTTTCAGAGTAGGGTGTTGGAAGCACTAGAATTTTTAATGCCATGGTTAGATAAACAGCTTTGAATTCATACTCAAACAAAAGCAGTCAAGCAAAGAGCAAACCACTTTTGCTTCTATCTGGGTTCATTCCACATTATTATATTAAGACCAAATCACAACAAAACACACAATCACATTTGATAATTTTCAAAAGAGACCACTTCACTACCAAAACCTGTGAAAAAAAATCAACAGGAAAAGGGGTGAATGGGGGAAGGCTACCTTCCAGTTCCCCAGTCCAAATGTCTTCAGTCAGAATGATTTATATTAAAGTGTGATTTGCTGTTCTTCTACTTCTTCTATTTTTTTTCAAACGTACAGAAAAAAAGCTGGCACTTTCACAAATAAAAGTGAAACCTTTAAGATACATCACAACAGGCCTGTCTACTAACTTGAATGGCTTTCATAAAGGCACACACACAGCTGTCACTTGCAAATTACTGGAGTCTTCAGGGACCAAATGCTGTGATTTGCATATATTGCAAAACTGCACTCATCATACAAGTTGGCTATTCCAATGCAAAAGCATCCACAAGGATTTAAACAAATCTGCATGAGGAAATATCATGATTATGATAGCAAAAGCAATACATGCTGAATGGCTTTTCCATTTTTTTTTCTTATAATGGGCAAAAAAAAAACATAAATTAGAATTTGCTAGTTAACTTTATGCATCATAACAAATGTTCTAAGTCAAAAAATGCAGGAAATTAGAATACAGACCACTGTGTGCATGTTCATATGGTATGAAAGAACTTATTATTATTGTTTTAGGTGTTTAGATATACATACTCCAACACCAATATTTATGCAACCAAATAGCGAGCTGCTTTTTTTTCCAAGAGAGCTGTATACCCTTGTTTATTAATAATTATTAAATATCTAATATTAAAATTGGATTAGCTTTATTGTGAACAACACTACTTTCAGCATATGCAGCTACAGTTAAAGCCCATAGTATTTTACTTTTAAAAGCACAGCTCATTAGTTAACTCTTCTGCTGTTCTAAAGCCAAAAGCCAGCTTTAATAATTTTCAGTGTCAGCTAATACATTTCATAACTGATGATGAGAGCAGTATTTTCAGCATCTAATTCAGCTACCTCACTTAGGTGAAATTCTGATTAGTTGTTTCAGTAGTGAGACTAACTCTGTAAGAGATGGAGTAATCTATAGTTAACTCCCATCCTTCACAAGCATTTAGGTAATGACTGTAGGAACAGAAATGGTCCAATTGAAATTACTTAGCAAAGTCCATAATCTTACTCCAATTTCCAAACAAGGAAAGTCTGAAAGAAAGAATAATGTAAAACTTACTTCATATTTCTTCTTTTCAAGAAGCCAGTCAATGTGATCATCTTGGTCCCGCTCTTTGGCCACAACCACATCTCTTGGGCTGATGATATAAAAAAGTGACTCACCTTCCGAATACTCTGCAAATGCATATACAGTTTATTATTATTATTATTATTATTATTATTATTATTATTATTATTATTATTATTATTATTATTATTATTACTACTACTAATATTATTATTATTACTATTATTATTATTATTGTATTTTCTTTAAGTAAAGTTCTGCTTTTTAGCATATCCTCAAGGGGAATTTACATAGAGGAGATGCAAGGAAGATAGCAAGGCTACTCCTGCAGGAAACGCTACTCTGGATGCTGTATTCTCCAATAAATTAAAACTGGTTTAAATGGCAAAATACATTTCAAAAAACCACTACAACTTATTGCAAATTCTGATTCATTCACTATGTGTAAACTTTATGATGGTTTATTATACTTTTAGAGGACTATTATTATACTTTTAGAGGACTATTATGCTACACAGCCTGCAATAAGCTTATCCTTCCCATCAAGGTCAAAGCCATCAAAAGCATAAATGTAGATGCCATAACCCCTGGGGACACAATACATCATTAAAGCAATGCATTTACAATGCTGCAAGTTAAGGCTATATGTATAATGCATTTTCTCACACCTTTATTAAGCCTTTATTTTTGAGTAAACTCAAAGAAAAAGAACTAAAAGGTCAAATCAAATGCAGAAGACCTCTGCTCTGATTAGTTACCATTTGGACACAACCATGAAGAAACACGAATACTTTGTAGGTACAGACAGAATAGAAAACAACTCACTGTCCAGATCAGTTTCTATAAACACATACAAATACACTCCTGAAGTGATAAGCAATTCACAAAATAATGCTTGTCTTAAAACCATACAAAACATTTAGATTTTTCAGGTAAACTAGAATATTTATAAAGCATAAAAGTACAGCTGTGGACAGCAATGTTCTGCTTTGGAAGATGTATAAAGAAACCCCAATTCTAATGATAGCAGCATCAATGTTTTTGAGGTCAGGAGGAGATATACTACATTTCTAGTGGCTTAAGGGCATAGATATACACAAAGAGGTTTTCCTAGCCTATGATTTGAAGCATGCTGCCAGAGGAGATACTTAAAATTCAGATTAATGGATTTTAAAAGCCAGAAGAAATGTTTCAGTATAACACAGGCTACATAATCTTCACCAAGGAATTCTGCATCAGCTTTGCCATGCGTTTTTCTGAGCTACAACGTATAGATTAGAAAACTATCCCATCTTTAAAAGACCACATATATTGTGCAAGGGCCTAATGTCCCTTCCTGTTACATAATTAAACCTATCTTCTAGGTGGAGTTTGCCAAAATCCAGTTCTTATTAATTCCATTTTACCATTTGAAGTCTGTAATATAACTGGGAGCTTTGTCAGTACAGAGAAGCTAAGTATCAGTGGGCCCCTTTTAAGTTGACCCATGTACATCTTACTGTTGAAATGATACTTTTTCAATCTTTCCCTCTAAAGCAGCTTTTCCAGACATTGTGCCACTCATTTCATTATTCCTGAAGCCCTATGTGTAAAAAAAACTCCTGTGGATCATATGTTGAATAAATCTCCTTCAAAGATATTGCCTTCGACAATACTGGACATTACATGTGGTATATACTTCTGCCTTCTCCAGTATGTCTGACCTAATAGATGGCATCAAAAATCATGATGTTTAAATACATTTGTTTTCTTTCATATGACTGGTTCTTGTGGATTTCCACTCTACACTTCTGTGTCATAAGCAGTTACAGCTATTCAAGGAGATGACAGAAAAATGACATAAAAATGAAAAAGGAGGCTAAGTACACCCAACTCTTCTTTTAAGCAAGCTATGAAAACAAAACAAAACAATATTGAGAACACCTACCTAAATGATAATCACGACATTCATTTTCCTGAAATCCTCGTACTGTTAGTGCATCAGAAGAGATCTCTTCACAGGACTCAGGCAAGGGTTGTACAATATCAAGTCTAGGCCTTGCACAGCACTCCACTTCCTAGAAAAATGAAACCTTAGTCACTGCCTACATGATTTACCTTAGCAATACCAACTGGTGGTCATCTACAAACAAGGCTGAAATTCAACAGCTGCAAGCATTCACAAAGGTGCAGTACTTTGCATTGGCTACTCAGCTGCAAATCATACAAGTTGCAAAGCTGTGCTCCGCAGAGTAATTGCATCTGGAACTCAAAGGAAGGTTACTCCAAGTAATCCAAGTTACTCTTTGATTGCTTTCCTTGAAGGAGATCAGTCTGAAGGAAGAGGTATAGATAAGACATAGGTCCAATCCTACCCCTGAGTTTGCTCACTACTTTTCTGCTCTTGGTCACAGAAGTTTTCAGGGTTATCATAGATGACTATCAATTGCTTCATTCAACAAGCAACAGAACAATTTAGAGCCCATATCCAACTGGGCTCATGCCCTGAAGGACAGAGCTTTATGAACCTGGTATTCTGGTATTAAAATACTTTTTTTTTTTTTTTTTAAGCTGGTGTTTGATTTTAGGCAGCCAGCAGCAGCAGAGGAAAATTAATCTGAGAATAATACAAAAATTTTGCTGTTCTGATGAACTTAGAGTAAAATGAACTTTCAAGTGCAACGCAGGTGGTTATGGTAAGATGACATCTTGGATTTTCACCTTCTGTCCAAATGAAACTGCTGTCTTCAACTACCTGCATTTTTAATTAAGTCAAGGTCAAAGACAATCCTATATTTTCTACTTCAGGCTGTGAATTATAGCAAAATATAGAATAAAAGAGCAAGAACATATAGAAAGTGGATTTAAACAGCTCTAACCTACCCATTTCGAAGCAGCACCACTTGGGTCTTCTTTCAGTTTAACTGTTCCAGGAAAAAAATATCCAAACCAAAAAAACTTTCAAAGCAAGTTCAATTGTGATCTAATTTGTAATAAGTAAGAAGCTGTCATTTGCAAGCTGTGAAATCAAGTGTAGGAAGACAAGTGTTCCTTGCAACTAAAGGACATTTTTGTAGTGAGCAGCAATTCTGCTGCAAGCTCAGGCAGTTTCGGCTCCACACTAACAAGACAAGTGAACTAAGACACTAACAAAGGAATTCCCATCACAATAGGACACATATGCACCATCAGGGACAATTGTACTTCTGTTCCTTCTACAGTTACTCAGAGAACTGAGAAGTTAGTGAAGTCCAGCATTTAGAGTTTGTTTAAAAGGCTAATTAAAAGCAAATACATGAGAAAAACTTTTCCCTATATTCAATTACCATTATATCACCTGAAATTCCCTTTTCATCTTTCTTTCTTAAAGCAATTAAAATTACTTTAACCTTTAGCAGTCACTACCTTGTTTACACTAGCTCCTTTCCTGTACTACTTTTTTATTAACAGTGGCATCCCAATTTCCTTGCTCCCTAGCATTTCAACTCACTTCCTCCTCCCCCTTCCTCATCCCATTTGTCCGCTTTCTTGTCTTTCACCGACTCTCCCACACTGTGCTGTCTCTTTTGGGAAACATTGCTGTGACATTATTTTTCTCAATATAAATAAAGAAATAATAATCTGACATTCTGAAGTCAAACTAGAAGCTAACCCTACTTATCAGAAAGCTCATGAATTTGTATGAATCTACAGCATTTCATTGCCTAGCAACTTGTGCACCCAGTTTCTTAAGGTTACTATGGCGATGGTGTCTAACACAGACATGCTTATCAAAGAGATGATCAAGAGCATCTGCCATTCTCACACTGCAGCTTCAAGGATTTCCTCCACTGCCTTGCCTTTTATTTGGCAATACAAAATCAATGTCTGAGACAGACACGGCACTTGTCCATGCACAGTAAAAACGGCTGACATGAACTCTAATTTCTACCTCTCCACACATGGATCTGGGTGTACGCAACTAAAGATCATAAAAGAACTGGAGACAATGATGCCACTCACTCACAATCAGTCATTCTACCCCACAGTCACTCTTATGCTTGAGTTGATCAACTTCACTACTCTCATTTCTTCTGAGATGCAGTGTCAGCAAGCTCCTTTTATGGCCAAACAAGATTTATTCTTTCTTCTGGTTCAGAAACATCAGGAAGAAAGAGAGAAAAGGAGAGGAAAAAGGTGGGGGGGGGGGGAGAGAAACAAAGGAAAAAGGAGCAAGAAGGACTAGCTAGAGATCTTCTCTGCATTCTGCTAAAAAAAAAGTAACCCAAATATGATTTCTGAAAGGTAAGCACATTAGTCTTCAACATCACCTCCAATGACCTTGTTTTATGGATCAGAGGTGTTTCAAGCATTGTTCACTACCAGCAGACTACAAATTTTTTCTCAGATAATTGTATTTGTATGACTAGTTTAAGGCCCAACTCACAGGCCAAATTAATGTTGTGAAGAAACTCTGAGATAAAAAAAAACTACCGTTTTTTCGGAGATCTCCTTTACATATGAAAGTATAACAAGCTGGTCACAGAGAGGTGCAAGTCCACTGACGTAGAATTCGGTGTCAAATTGGAAAACTGAAATACAGGAAAGAAAAACAGACTTAAAAATATGAATGCGTATGAGCTACTACCTAAGAAAAACTCGCTGATTTTCAGAGACAATTAACAGCATACATCATCACTTCAGAGAACTGTAGACTCAACACATATAACAAACCCAGAGATTTTCCAGTTGGATCAGACGAAAATCTACATTTAACAGATTAAATTACATTAAAGCTTGCAAAAGGAAATGTTTGTGCTCCAGGATATGTTAGAAATAAAACACTTGAAATGAAGGTGCAGTCTGATTTTCAGTAATCATGCTGAAAAAGGAAGCAAAATGAAAATCAAACTCAATAAAACAAGCAGTAAGTAGTACATCTTCATTGGTTTGCATATTTACAGCATGTTCATGTGGCCATAAGAGAATCACACATGCTACATCTATTGGTATACAGGGAAACACAAAGATCATTATTTATTTATCATCACTTTAAACATCACAGAATAATTTACAGATACACTCATTACAAAGAAAACACAGTTCATAGTATCTTTTCTTGTTCATAAAACTGAAAACATAATTTTCTGAAATTGGTCTTGAAATCGAGATAGTTACATGAGATTATTTCAAGAAAGAGAAAGAAAAACAGAGTGGTGAACTGTATTTACAAAAAGACTTAATAAATGAGACTTCTGCCACAGAAACAGGTCTTTGTTTTTATTCTGCTGGATTTACAATGCACCACTTTTTGCAAGCTCCTCTCTCATGGGGACAAAAACAAGAATCATCCAATTGTTTACATTAGCAAGCGTTGTAACTGTAAGCTTTTAAAAAAGCATCAGATACTTCATTATTTTCTCCTAAAACATGGTTTTAGGAGAATCTAAGCATAAGTAAGAAACAAAAACTTTCCTTTCTTACTGTTTAGCATATTACACTACTAATATATATATATATTTACTAAAATTTACTAGTGAGGTAAACAGAAAATACAGCATAATGACATTAAAAATAAAGCTGATTTTCTTTAGCTAAGATAATAAGAAGGAACAGGTGAAATAATTGTCCTCCCACAAAAGGAGAAAAAGTACAATGAAACAGAGTATATATTTGACACCTGTCTCTCAATGAATAACCAAGCACTGTTTTTCTTTTAATGATTGCTGACACTTTGGCATCACTGAAGGACCACACTACAGCACAAGGGTAGAGCACTCAATCCATTCACAGAGAAGAAGTTCACATGTGTAACCATGTACATAATTGTCTTGTTCTAGCCTCAAGACTGATGAGATTACTTTGACTGTGTCACATGTTGCTCTCAGTGATGATTTAAAATCAATTCAAAACCAACTAAATACCTTATTTTCAGTTTAAAGTTTAGTATTTAGCATTTTAAAATAATATGGAAGGCAGAAGAAAAAACACGGAAAAGAAAAAACAAAGTGAAATCCATAATACTATTAAAGAAATTTTAAATTCAGCTTTATAGAAGGGCCAGGAGAAGGCTCTCAAAAGCATGTAAAATACTGTGTTTGTATTTGAAGAGGAAAACAGCAAGGTGAGTTATCATTTATAATGATTATAGAAACAGCTTTAAAATCCATGTGTCTTATACAAGAACTTAAGTCCCTTTTGCCAGTGAAAATGCTTGTAATGCTCAATGTAATGGTGTACTTAAGATCAAGCAGAAGTACTGATCTGTGAAACACAATAAACCCACAAATAAAAATCACGACTTCAAGTTTTGTTTCTGAATAGAATATAGTTTCCTTGGTTTCACTATCAGCTTTCTCTTAGCTCATCTTTCTCAAGAGGCGTTGTTGAAACACAATGCTCTAGCTCTCCAGCTACAGCCTTGAACAAAGGATAACTGGCATAGACAGTGCTTCTTGACCTGATAAAAACCTTTGTTGCTGCTAATCAAAAAAGTCTTACTGAAAAAAGAAGATGGAAGTTACAGCTGCATAGAACAATAATAGGTTAAACTGACTTACTCTCTGGACACTGAGTTGTGATCAAGGAGGAAAAGAAATCCAACATAAAGGCAATGCAGAAATGCTGTTAATTTGAAAAGGATTCAAAAGAATCAAAACAAATATAGTATTGAAGTAAATGGAAATGACTGAGGTATGGCCATGTGTCATACATGTTTATGCCTGTCATAAGAGAAGACAGAAGATAGGGTGACAGTGGATCTACTCCATGTTCAGCATCTATGTACAGATGTCAAACAAATTACCTGGAAGCAAAATGAAGAAACCTGTAAATCTTTTTTGCTGCTCATTAAATGAAATGTATGAAATACACCAAAATACAGAAATGAAACTATATATGCTACAATATTTACCTAAACTGTATAAATCCACTTTCTCTGGGATTTAAAGATCCACATATACACAACAAACTGAAACTAAAAGGAGCCTATATTGTTTAGTAAAACCTCTAAAAGCAGCCTCTGCTGAACCACAGCAGATTTTGAAGAGTAAAACTTTGGTTACAGTCAAAGGGTTTTACCTCTGACTTCACCTAAAAGCACTGGTGGTGGAGATACCATCTTGAGAACTCTTAAGGGTATGGTGAACTGTGACCTATACCAATGAATACAAATTTTGCAGATGTTTTTAGTGAACTAGGCAATTTATGCAAACCAAAACAGAATACAAAATGGCATTATTTGATTAGCTATTATCTTGTGCATGGAGTTGCACTTGACATAAAATATAACTTTTTTTTTCCTGACAGGATGTGAATTCAGTTGCAACTAGAGGACAAGAAAAGGCCCCACATAAGTATCACAAAAGCTACAAAGCCAATTTTCTGAAAAAATCTTTTTTTCCATTGAACCAAGAAAACTATGTTAACTAACAGGAAAAATATTCAGTCTTGAAGAATTTTGGGGCTTAGAAATTCTGAGGTTTGATGACAAAGAAGTCAAAATCTTGACAAATTTGGACTCATTTTATGAAGCAATTTATAAATGACAGGTTTGGCTTGTGGCAAAACAGATGTACAAAAGTCTAAGTAGAATCACCTATATAACTAGGTTTGGGTTTTTTCTTCTTTTTTTCGGCTTCTCAGAGTATAGCAGACTTGCTTCAATGAAATGTTTGCATAAATCACCTTATGAAGTAAATTTCCTGATCATCCCATTCATCAATTAAGCCTTACATTCCATCTTCATAAAGAGAAATATGTCGGTACACTAGATCCCACTAATTTCACTTTACAAACAAGAAAGTAAATATTCCCACGTATTCAAATTGAAATGTGCAATCTCAATGCATGATGCTAACTTGCCATGCAGGTGTGAAGCAACTCCCTTGTAAAACATACAGATGTGCTGTTACAAGCATAGCCTTGAAACATGTAATTTTTAAACCAGAAATCTGATTTGTGGGAAATTTGGTAGAATGCAAAAGGAGACAAGTATTCAAGAGACATTACTGCCTGGCTGGTACCTGGAATTAAGCTGAGACTCCTCAGATAAAGTCTGGACTAAAATAAATTGAACAGAAATTCTCTAATCAACTTGAAGTCTTTTACATACTTCCGGTGTTAATCACTATTTTCTGCTATCATTAGCAACCTGAGTAACTGAGGCAGAGATAAAAGTACTTCTCCATAAAAGTATATATAATTCTGAAAAGGTCAAGGAAAACTAGATTACCTATTTTCCTTTGAAAAAGGAAAATGCCTTTGAAAAGGCATTATATTAACTGGAAAGTCTAATTTGTTATTTAGCAACGAGCCTTCTCACGCGTTCCAGTTGAGGAAGGGTTCCCTGTTCAGACCAGAAGCTGTGCAGCATTACAGCTTTTGTACATGCTTCAGGAGTGGGCACAGAGGTCAAGCACTCTTTAAGAAGGATCACAATGGCATTTAGTCCATGTTAAGCCTGTAATTCAATACCAATACTTTCTAATCAATACACTACTTCTCAGCAGTTGCTGACAGAGCTAAACTGATAGGATCTGCTCAGCTAATGTATGTTTAAACCTAAATAGAAACACTCACTTGGAATTATCTTTGACCCTGAATGAAGACTCACAGAGGTAATGAACTGCAGCAAAAACAATAGCAAGATTACTGAAGAAAAGCACCACGAATATACTAAAAGACGTAAATTAAATTAGCAGTGCCATATGGATCTCAGTGTATGAGACCTGTATAATTAATCTATTTTCTCTTACAGATAATCACAGCATTATCTTCTTTAAGATAAAACAGCTAGAACAGTTCAGTGGTGTAACTTTCACACATTGTGGGGTTTAGCATCACAGCAGATACTGTAATTATTTCCCACCTTAGAGTAAGTATAGCTAATTCTTGAAACAGAAACAGAAGATGAGGAGGTACTTTGTTAAACAGGATCCTATGCACCTAAATTGCAATGCAGGAAATACCGTTTCCTTATTCACTGGGCTGCAAAGTACTGAAGAAACATTTATTATTTACAAATGCCATCACAGTTTTCTATGATACCACCATGGAACTCAGGGGCGCTCAGAATGGCTTCAAAACAGCATAAACCTGAAACTGTTGACACATGACAGGACACTGTCATTTTTGTCATAGACTCCATATGTATTACCCTGATGACCAAAGAAGCAAGTATGAAGTTTCCTGCTCAACTTCTTGTTTTCTTTCCAGCTGAAAAATTGTAAAAGCAGGGAGAAAATAATTAAAAAACACACCACTAAACATGACAAAAGTAATACTGTGTTAAGGGTTTTGTTTTTTGTAAGTCTGTTGACAAGATCTCATGAGTCAAAATATCTGAAGGATTATATTCTTGCCTTGTATAAATTCTTTATGTAAGTATAGCAACTTATGCATCCACTTCGGATATTAGTGGTCTTGCAAAAAAACCTATACTGGTTGCAGGTCTGATATAAGATCGGACTTTCCACCTGCACCTTTGAAAAGTAATGATGAAATAAAATCGAAGTAGATGTTATGGCATGACATATTGCAGTCAAGAAGACTTTCAGTGTGCCTATATGAAAGATTATTAATTTATACTGAGACTGGAACAAACAATGTCTCTCTCTTTTCCGTCCCAATCCTCCCAAGTTCTAGAGTGCTGTGGATGGCATTTAGCAAAGCAATTTCAGTGCTCTGACTTGAAATCAGAAAATAAAATCTCAAGCACATCATTAACAGGTTAAGTGAGATAAAATACTAGTCCTCTAGACTACAGAGAAAACCGCAGGCCAGAAATTTTAAGATGAAAAAGTTACTTCCATGTAAATCTTTATCCTCCATGTCTGCACCTAAATAGCCCAATGACAACTTTTTATGTTTTTTAATCAAGTTCCAATAGACAGTCACCTAAAACTAGCACCATCTATATAAGCACATTACAGCTGAAATAGAAGTTACCTCTGTTCACTTGTCAGTATGTGACCAAACCCTTTTAGTTATTTTCTAAAAGCTACTTACAGGTACAGAAAATATTATATACAAGATCTGAGGCTAAAACTCATGACCAAACTTTTCTTTGATAAAATTATTGTGAATATCCTAGAATTCTGCAGTTAAATAGTCTGTTTGCACTATGCAATCCTAAACAACAAATAGCTTTGAGGTCTCACTTAATTCTCAGGCACATCACCAATCTCTCAGTATTCAGACTCCCTGCAGAGCTCAACAAGTCTCCTAGCTCATTTTCAGAAGCTATTTTAGAACATCCCTTTCCTGAAATCAGAAAACAGAGCATACACACACATATGCCATACACCATTCCAAACTGACGTGATTCAGGATCTTGCTTGAACACCCTATCTACAATCTCCTGTTACTACAGCCAAGGGAGTATCAAAGCCTATAAACTGTTGCCCACTCTGGTCTGCAGAGTCAAAGGGCCTGCTTATCTTCCCAGCACTATCTGTTCCTAGATACTTCTTTTCCCCAGCAGTTGTGACGTTTTGTTTACATCCCCACTTCCCTTTCAAATTTTCTTTCAATTTCACTTTACTTTGTCAAGAACTTTTCTAATAATAAATACTAAAAATTTATTCACATCAGATTAGCTAGAAAAATAAGAAATCAGACAAAAATATAAAATACAGAAGCCAAGAAAGGAAACAAAAATAAATTAAAACCAATTTCCTAGCACTACATCAGAGACTTTTATGGGGAAAAAAAAAGAGAAAAATGTTGAGTAGTGTAGTCAAACAACACATAATCAAATAAAGTAGTATCTATTTTCTCTTTACTGCTACACTGACCATAAATCATTTAACCAAGATGAAAACTCAAGTTCTCTAAAGGAATCTGTATGAAGGGAAAGTTAAGGCATCCACTGTTCACGCAAGTATCTCTGATATTAGATGATCACAGAACTTAAGGTTCTCTAGAAAAAACCCTCACACCTAGGCAAGAGGGCATTATGACAACCTCAGCAACTAAAAATGAGGAGACATTTATGTTACAACTACATGTTGCCTCCAAAGTGTAACAGTTTTGCTCTGGCTAGAATGTAGAAGACTTTTAAAGCTTTTTGAAAAGGAGTGAATGAATACAACTATACCTATTTCCACATAGCGGTTTGGTAGGTCACGCATTTCACTGGCATGCCGTTCTTTTACTGAGCAAATCTAGGAAACAAGAGATTTGAATTGTTACAATAAGGAAATTGTAATTACTAAAATGACATTAGCTTTGCCTCAATAAGAAAAGCAATTTCTGGGAATTCTTGGACATGGATTTCTTTATTTTGAAAAACACAAGTTGCGAAACAGTAATGATGCATCAGTAAAGAAAACCACACAGAAAAGTAGTGGCTGCAGTTCACAGCCATATATATATGCTGGGAGAGAAGAGGACCACATAAACGAAGTGTGAAAATACATGCCCTCTATGATTTCTTCAAAGAAGCATTTATTTATGAGTTTGGTTTTGGAGTCTTCTCACACTTTGCGTCTCATTACCTTTCAAGGTACCTGATTCTTATTCAGTAACTTTGCTATTGCTCCTCCCAGTTACAAGAGGGGAGTATGTAAATACAAGGAAATGCAAATAACCAAATGTTGTGAAGCACAGGTAAATAGAAGGGGGAAGACAGATGCCAAACTTAGTACAAACCTCCTCATTTATAAAACTCTAAGCTTAACGCGCCAAAAGCTTTTTACATGTCACCTACCTCACTCCAGCCTCCCTTTTCATCTACTCCTATCAGTCACTTTTAATTTCCCACTGTGCAGTGATGCAACCTTCTGTTATTAGAAAACAGCTAACAGACTTGTAACAAACTCATGTCATGTGCTGGTCTGAGCAAATCATAATCAGTCTGCACCACACAAGTTTGAAATGCCAGTTTCCTATTGAAAGATAACAAATCCCTAAGCTGTCTGTCCTTCCACCCACCCCTTTTTTTTCCCCATGGTTGACCATGTGGCTGTTTTAGCAGCTGCAACTTCCTTAGCCCCCAAACCAACCCCCTCCAAAAATACCTCATGGTAAGTTGTTCTTCCTTAATGCTAATCCAAAGAAATTAATTAAACAGCACACTAAAAACTTTCAAAAGACAAAATCTCTCCAAGGAGTGAAATGTCCTTGAGGATTACATTCACTGCACACTCTCACACAGACATCTGTCTGACCACTGGGTGCCTATCACTCCTTCTCCTTATGAGGGTCCAATGACATTTCGAAGGCAGCAAGAGTTCTAACACTCGTCAAACCAAATTCTATTTTTTTTGATTGTCTTTACTTTTCAGAAACAATCCTCTGTTTGTCTGTGTAACAGCAAGCATTTATTACAAAGACAGGTAATTGCACCTTTACTGAATTTCCCCAGCCAATAATCAGTGTTAAATTATCCTTCCAGCAAAGGTTGCAGGGATACATATCTGGGCGAAGGCTTATGTCATCTCGAGGCACATTGGTAATTCTTTGCTTGGAGATCATGTCAAGTATCTTCACGCCCTGAAAGTTTAAAAACAAGAGAATTTTATTCAGTATGACAAACTCCTACTCACCATTTTGTACGCTAAGGCAGTCAGAGCAGTTTACAGCATAAATTTCAGAGCAGCTGAGTGTGCCACCAGAAAAAACTTTGATACAAAACCCCATCTAACCTAGGAGGTGACAAAAGGAGTAAAGAGATCAGAGTAATTTAAATGTTTTAAATTCACATGCCAAATAAAAAGACATAATAAGCGAATGAGTGACAGACTAGCAATTCCAGTCATGAGCCAGTTTGGCTTATTGGGCTGGTGCTACTCCTGGAGAAATAAAATAAATCCCAGCTTTTTCACAACAGTCTCTGTAGAGACACAGAAATTTCTACCTTGGAAAAAGAAAAGCAACAGCTCATTAAGATAAATGAATTCAGTCTCAAGATATGCATTTCAACTCTTATATTAAAACAGAATATAAATCAGAGCATATTTGAATAATGCTTGGTTTTGTATACTGTGATTTTTTTACTCCCTCCTCAGGAAATCTCCTAAACTAATAGAACAAGAAGTTAAAAACCAGCAAGATTAAAGTCATAGAGAGACAGAGGGAAAAAAGAACCAAAAATTAGATTTATCTGTATCATTTAGACAAGGTAAGCTATAGCCTTTCCAATAGCAAAATGGAGCTTAATTTCATATTAAGTAATGACTTGTTGTTGGTAATTTAAAACATGTCTCTAAAATAAAATATTGTAGTACGGACTTCTTTTCTGCTCATAGAGCTTAGAGAGTGAGTCTTCAAATCACAGAAAAGGGGGATGGAAAAGACCTTGAAAGGTCAGCAACCATGATGCTATGCCATGTTAGGATTTTCCTAGTGGCAAAACTGAATTAAAAGATTCCCCTGCCTATTTCTGTTCCCCCCATTGTGAGTTTCTTTGTCCTCAGCTGTACAAATACACAGATACAACTGTTTAGAAGCCATGGGGGGTCATGGTCTAAGCCAGATTTTGCCTTTTTTTTTAAACCACAAGGTAAGTGGTATGAGGGTGGGTGTAGGGATTTTTTTTCAGTGATCTTTGTCACTGAAGAACTGTGAGCATGGAAAACACTTCCACTAGCATCTCATCAGCTAGCAGACATCAAGATTTCAAAAACAAACAAACAAACAAACAAACAAACAACAACTTACCAAAACATCTGCAATGTACAGAGCCCAGATCTCTAAGTAACATAAACAATCTCATCCTTTGTGTTTTCTAAGCTCATCTGATAAAATTTTTAATCTTGCTTGAATTGTATTTTAAAATAGTTGCTTTTTATAAATCCTACGCCTTTGTCTCCAAAGATGATTTTCAGGGACCCATACCACACCTTCTGTTTTTCTACGTGGCAGCAAATCTTATATGGGATAGACCAGCTCCTGTCTGAAGTAGCTTTCAAACTAACAGTGTAGGATCTTCTTTGGTTATAAGGGTTGAGAGACAGTTGTTTAATTTAATAAGTTTTACCTAAGAGTACGTCATTTAGAATTATAATATTGTGTGATATAGTATGTTGCTTGCTTAGGTTTACTTGCTTAGCATAAGTAGCTGGATTTTTTTTAAGTCTTAGGCAGTAAGCTCTGAACTTACACCTAGATACGCTTTAGGCTGGTAATTAATTATTCAATTAATTATTCATTAATTTTCTTTATAGTAGCTGGTACAGAGCTGAGTTATGTTACAGTTACAGCTATTTACTGTAAGAATAATTTTGATGACTTACTGATGTTTTAGTTGTTGCTATGTAATTTCCCATGCTCTGCCTGTGAGCAGGTGCACAAGAAGTGACCAAGGAATCCAAAGGGCCCCTATTGGTTCTTTGGAGCTGCCCACTGAAAAAGGACTCCAGTCCTTGAAGTTAAAGTGTGGAGTGTTGTGTATGTGACTCCTTGAATGGTGTGAGAATGCTCGAGCAGTGGCTTCTCCTCTAACATGTATGCCATTTGCATCATGAACTGAAGGGACTTCCACAGTCAACTTCCCATCATGAATGAGCTAAAACCTGTCCAAATGGGAGTCCAGCAGCCAAATGCCTCTAAGGATTTGTCCCTCAGATGTCTCAGTTTGTAAAACTTGCACTATTAGCCATGGAGGAAGGAGAAGAGGGCATAGCAGAAAACACGAGTTACCTATGTATCTGAAAAGCAGAATTAGACCTTGCCTAAATGTAAAAACTAGGTAGCCATGCACACATAGTAAGAAGCAAGGCTATAAACATTTTCTCTGATTTGGGAAAAAAAAAGTGTAACACAAAACCTTGCTAGAGAATGGAGTTTAAAAAGTTAAAGGGGAAGAGAAAGAGCAATGACCAAATATATTAATCTTTTGGAGGGCAAGTGTCATTTCATTTTTCTTTGAAAGATAGGTCCTGACCATGCCTTTTTGTCTATGACAGATGGCTCTCAGTGTTTTATTAGTACTCTGTGTTCTGTTGTGGCACATCATCTCTAGGGATAGCTCTTGTCCTATCCATCCCAGCAGATACCTAGAATATGTATTTTAATTGTACGGATCTGGAAAGAACAAAACCTTCAAATATCCTAATGTTATGTCAGTCAAGCCCTCAATGAAGCTTCCATTCTAATAGAGTTATTAAAGGAAAGCAAATAAACAAAGGTCCACCTTTAACAATTTCATATAAAACTGGTTTTGAAATATAAATAAGAACAATGGCTTTAAAGTATTTTAATAAATGCCTCCCTTTAGGATGGAAAAACAATAGAAAAAAGTGCTAGTGTTTCAGAAGTACTTTCACCACATTAAAAAAAATACTTTCGAATTTAGACATGATACACATTAAAAACATATCCCTCACTGCTGAGCTGCAAAACATAGAGCTTGACCCATCAGTTAGATATATAGTCATAGGTGAAATGTAACACTCAGAATGAATGCAATGGTTTCCTTTAAAATTACACTTAGAACAAAAGGGGCCTATTTTCTTCTAAGTCTAACTTTTTTCTAGTGGCCTAACAAAATTATTACTGTATTTTTTTATAATCTGTAACATTGAAAGTATGACAATGACAATGTCATTTCAGTACAAATTACAAAATCCAGACAGTTTATTTTTTTTTCAGGAGGTGGAAGGGAGTGGAGATGTTCTATTATTTATATAGAGAATTACATAGGCATTCCTTCCTCAGTTCACTTCAATAAATTGTATGAATCAAAATTCTAATTAATAATAGTGTATATTAGCAACCACCACAGTGGTATGTAGAGCTACCGTCCTAATTTCTTCAGAAGTGGCAATCATATTAGAGAACCCTGACTAACCAGCAGAAAACAGAAGAAATTTCTAGAAAGAAATGACATATAAACCATTCTACTTCAATGCCTTTTATACCCAATTCTACAAATAACATTCAATAAAAATAACATTCAATACAAATAACATACAAATAATATTTAGTTTTTCAACTGAATATTCTGGCAATCAGCATTGAAAAATTTCAATAATCAATGTAACACTTGTACATGTAATGGAGGTGAAAAATACTTACCATATTATTAGCCCAAGCAATTAAGTGCCCTCTCCATTTTATATTTCTTATATTTCCTTCCCCTTCATGTAAAACCGAAGGCTTCCATCTATTCATCCAACTTCTTTCATATAACAGCAACTATGAAGAAGTGCAACAATAAATATTTCTTTGACACAGTACTGTATGCAGATATGGAAGTTATTTTTTCTTCATTATCCCTTATTCTGTTTGGATTTAAGAGCAATGAAAAATACACACCTATCACGAAACAAAAGCAAATACAATCAAACATTTTGCTATAATATATTTACATCAAGCATCTTGTATATTACAAAATTCCTGTTAAATTTTAAAAATATTAATAAGAAGGCTTTTCATCAAGTTTCTCCAAAGAACAGTAAGAATAATTATTTACCTTTTAAAGACAAAGAAATTAAGGTATTTCAGAACCTAAGTCTACAGCACTAATGACAACACTTCAGAAAATTCTTAAAGAAACCTGGTCACCTCACTGATCTCGATATCCACCGATCTTGTTACAGGCTCCTTCCCACCAAAAAAAACAGGTAGTCAAAGAAAATTAAAAAATCCCCAAGCCTGTGACCTTTTGCTTGGCTCCATGTGGAACTACACAGCCTTCCACAGGGGTCTAGAGATGCTGTGGTTTAGTTCCACATGTGCATACTGCACTATACCACAAGTGCTGCTGATGGTAAAACTTGTGTGACTGGTAATTTCAGGTTCTGCAACTAAGGAATGTATTTTAGAATAACTAAAAGCATAAGAGATGCTGTTATGTTATGTTATGTTATGTTATGTTATGTTATGTTATGTTATGTTATGTGATGCTTTTTAGCAACTACATGCAGAAAGTCTGCACAGAAAGACAGCCCATATTGGTTGGTTGGAGCATGGGGCTAATAATGCCAAGGCTGCAGGTTCGATCCATTTATGGGCCATTCATTTAAGAGCTGGACTCGATGACCCTTGTAGGTCCCTTCCAAATCAGAACATTCTGATTTTGTATGTCTCATTAAGTTATTTAATAGGATTAGAGGGAATCACTCTGAGAGAAGCAAAGTGCAACACTTTGAGGGATACCTAAGTAAGAAGCTGAACCATCTACCAATATCATACTCTAAGGTACCACTCCTGCTCACTTCTGCATGAGTACACCCACATATGAACATATGCACAACCTGAACCTGAGCTCCTGAGCTCTCACCTCACACTGGATGGTGTGAAATAGATGTCTACAAGGATTTCTACCATGCTAAAACTCAAATGGAGTACTCTTCTTGCTAATATTTCCTAAGATCCAGCTGTATGCACTTTTTATATATGGTTTCCTGTCACTTGTATCTAGATAAATACATCAAATGTTAAGACACCAGTTGTTTAAAGTAAGATTTTTAAACAAAATACGAGATTTTAACAGCCATTATCAGACTGCCTCTCCTAAAGCCACCAGATGGCACCAGAAGACAAGTATTTTCTCCAAGAGTTTAAAGCAAGCACTAGGTAGTCTACTAAGAAATTTTTGTGTGAATTGCACTGCAGACATCAAACTTTTAATCCAAGCAAAGTGATTTTGTGTCCTTCACATAGGTCACATGAAGACTTTTAGACAGTATAGATTTTTTTTTTCCCCTCATATGAAAAGGCTACTGAGTAACTCTCACAGAACATGCTATTTTACAGCTACCAGGACAAGCCACTGAAAGCAGCGGAACATCTACACCCACAAGTCAGTGCTATATGGAGGGATTTCCATTATAAGACTAGTAGGCAGATGTTAAGTACAGGACAGCCCTCCGCCCAAATGAATCATCTCCACTCAGATGCTAAAGATGTCGTTAAAAACTAAGTGCTGTGCTGATCCAGACTCAAAAATTACTTTTTTCCTAAGGAGAAGTTGGACAGAAGAAGAACTGCTGCTTGGATGCTTCTTTCAATATCATCCAATAAAGTCAGCAGCAAAATACATGGTATTTGCATTGAGACTTACTGGACAAAGCTCCAAAAACTGATGTGGATGATGTGAAAGGTTAAACCTAGCTGATGTAAATTATATTAATTGTACTTAGAATTTTTTCTGCTTGAGACTGAATTGTGTTTTAAATTAATTTATTATACTCAAAATCCAGAGCAAACTTGGTATGACACTTTGCATCTTTTTTGTTATTCATGGTTTGTGAACATCATGTTTTTTCGTGACTGAGTAACAAACTGCAAGGAAAAATAAGTGATCTGAGAAAGAAGTGGTGAAGAGAGAAGATAATTTGAAAAATCCTGCTTCCATTTATGCTCAACCCTAAGAACACAAACTTTCAGATCAAGGCAGTAGAAGACAACAGGCTGGTATCACCTATAATAAGGATGGAAATTGAATCACTGAAACACCCTATCATTCCGCCCTTCAGATCAGCAACTGTAATAGGTCAAACACTGAGGCCAAAGGGCACTTCATACTGTGCCTTAAAAAAAAATGCAATCTCAAAACATGCTTAACTAAATTATCTTCAGTGCAATTATTTGTGTGCTGTTGATATACATATTGTGATTTATTTATTATTTCTTAGAGCAATGATACTTGGAAATTGAATTTATGAACCCAGAACTTTCCTGTGTTTTGGAACTTTTGTCAACTGAAAGCATCTCTCTCAAAATAAGCAGCCTAATTTCTTTCTTAGTCTTCCTTTCTGTCTCCACATTGAAATGTTGATCATACCAGAAGGTAATTTAAAACTTCAAAATACTTGTAAGAAGAAATCTATGGTTTCTGGAGGGGCTCTTCCTACCACCTCCCTCTCTTTTTGGGAGAGGAAAAATATTTTAAGACTTTATTTGCCATAAATCCTATATTATGGTAGTCAGCATTCACAGTACTTATATTTCAATAGCAGCCAAAATCCCACTTTCTTGGCTTCTCTGCAATAGAGTTTGTTTTCCGTGTTTCTCATTTGCTCTTATAAAACTTTCTAGTCCTTAGTTACGCACAATACAGTTGTGCTTAGAACACTCTTCCAGTGTATCTTGCATGCACTGCAATTTGATAATACAGCTAAAATAAAATAACCTTTAGCTTCAAGGTCCCCACCCACACTGCTTCACAGCACATTGCAATCTTCTGTTAGCTCACTAATTATTTTGTGAGTCTTCTTAACTGCTTATGATTGTCCACCAGATCATTAAGAAAAATGACACACTGAAAGGTATGAGACAAGAGGATGGAAGGATACTTTCTGGTTTAAAAAAAAAAGTTGGATTAGTGAATACATGAATACACATTTTGGATTAGTGAATACATCTCTCCATATCTTTCACTAACAGGACATTAACCTACACCAAAAAGAGCTCAAAACTCTATTTTAGAGGGCATTCATGAAAGAGAATAGATGAGTGCTTGGACTTAATGGAGCCTGTCATGCAATTACCATTAACAATAATTACATGTAATCCTGGTCTTAAACTATATACAGGAATTTCCAATCCTCTGAACAAAGAGGTGAATGATTGCAACTTTGGTAGTATCAACATGGTGAAGTAATTCAATTTAATTTATTCTCACTACAAATTACAAACTTCAATATACTGAAATAAAAGATGTCTGTTCTCACAGAAATGTCAAAGGAAACACAATTTTAATGATACCTACCATCACTACTTTGTTTCAACTGAGCAACTTCTGTGTAAAGATTTGAAGAAGTTTTAGTGAAGTGAAGAAAAAAAGGCTTAAGTCTTCAATTTGTAACTGAAGAGCCACTTTTCCATTCCCTACTGCAGAACTGTTGGATCAGTTTTTATTTCACAAAATGAAAATTAGGAAAAAAGTCCCTGTAATTTCCTTGTCCTGTTCTTTGTCTAAGTGTGAAGATGAGCCTCCCTTTGGCATTTGTCCTGTGTTTTGGTGCCTCTGTCACCACTTTCACCTCAGCTAGGCAAGACCACAAAAATCTAAAATGCTATTGCCATGGTTACAAGTGATTACTACAGCTATTTATTGTTTTCAGCATACAACAAATATTTACAGGCACAGCCAAGATTAACAGATACCAGAGAGTAACACAGTACAGCATGCCGCATGAAGACTTTACTGTTTAATAGTTCATCCCCAGGAAAACATACAGCCACAATAAAAAAATTATACTTTGTATTTGAAACAGACGATGGGACTGGAATGAGCTCAAACAAGGCAGAGAATAATGTAAGCCTCAAGCTTTCAGCTGAAGATGAGCTTTCAAGATTTCGTCATAAAATGCTGTGTAGGGAGCTGGGGTGTGAACAGAGAGGAGGGCAGCAAGTGCAGTCAAGGGAAATCAAGCAAGGAGGCAGAGGCACACAGCAGCATCGGAAGGTATGCGATGGCAACAGTGAGAGATGAAACAGGAGCTACTGCTATAGTTCATGGACAGAGAACCTAGCAATTTTAAGATATTTAATACAAACAAATGCCACAGGACTTTTATTAGGCTTCACTTTTAATAACTCAACTGCCACATTCCAGCTGTTGCCTATTCACAAAAAGCTACAGAATTAAGACCCTGAAAAGCAAATCCTGCCGTTTTGCAGGCAGAGAGACACATTTCATTCACTTAGATCCTCTTCGCTTGCCACCTCAGGCAATGAAAAAAAGGGTTCTTCACTGACATTTGTAAAACACACAACTATAGATTACATGCACATAGGATTATGATCCATTTGCTTTACACAAACCAAATTTATTACAGCACAAGGCGAATTTTTGTTTTAGCGATAAAGAAGAAACACTTATCCAAATACCCATAAAGAACAAATGTAAGCAAAAAAATATGCTTATTAAGCAAACAGGACATACAACATATCAAAGTCTCATCTGCTTAATAATATGGGATACACCTGGGCATTATGCATTGCAGCAAGGAAATAACAAACCAGTAGTATTGTGGTTTGCTTGCTGCTACAGTTTGTTTCCTACTTATGGTAAATTATCCAATGCATGGACAGAAATTGCCACAGTATTTACTCCTTCTTCACTTAAATCAGACCTTTGAGTATTTACTGACTGACATTTTATAGCTTACAAAGCAATCTGCCTTTCTTGTCTGGTACTCTTCTACCCAACATAATGCCAAACAGCTGACCATCTGCTTTCTAAAAATGGACTGTGCTGCAAACAGCATCCTGACAATTTATTTATTTGTCAAGTACTTCAGTTATTATGAAGTACATATCGTAGGGTTCTGAGGTAAGATCATCTACTTACTCACCACACAAAGTGCATCTGCTGAGACTAAAAAGCAACAATTAAGAAAAATATCTGAGACATTCCTTGGCAGACTTGACTTTAACATACTAATTCCACTACCCCTAACAGGAGTCACAGATCTCCAACAATGCTTTCCTCTTCCCACTTGGGCACTGTTTGCAATCACCATGCTTTCTCTGTATATGCTGTTGCTCCACCTGGGGTGGAAAGGAATTTAGATTGTCTTGTTTTTCATGGGTCCAGAATTCTGACACTGAAATAGATTTTTTAGATTGGTTGGTTTTTTGATTGCTTTTTTTTTTAATGATAAATTTCCCCCAGGTAACACTATTCTACTCCTATACTTCAGAATACATTTGCTTAATTTGTGCTGAGTCCCCACTACCATGCTAGGTAGAGAAGACTCAAAAAACCCCTTCATTTGCACACATTCAGCAGAGTGACTCAATCACTTCATAGGACTCACTCTCCTAAGAGTTTCACTACAAAAACCTTTGTATCTAGTTATTGACATTAATAGGGATGATGTCTCTGCCAAGAGAGGAATCTCAACTTGTCCTGTTCTCCTTAAGTTATCTTTACATAAGTCACAGTAGCTGATACCCTGACTTTGCATCTGAAATAATCTCCAGTCTTCTTTCTTTGTTAGTTCTGTCTGTTTAACCCTTCTGATGTAATGGATATTTGGACTTCAGAAAAACTTTTATTTAGTTGATGTATTGGGAAAAACCAGCACTCTAAGTGTTAAAATCAAGAACATCTTGTTTTCCGCTTTACCACTCTCATTCAGTTGGCTTTTACCCTGTTATTTTTTGAGATTTGAGCCTTTTTTTAAAAGGTAGAAGGTTATGGCCTTCAGTAGCACAGTATTTGTCTTTCCCCTTGCTTTGAAGCTCTATTGTTTCCTCTGGACAGAAATGCCCTGTTATTTACAATATACAGTATTATTATTTCAGGGTTACCATCATCTGCCAAATCAGCACAATGGTGCTGTGGTTAATTGCAGAGATGAGGAGGGGAATAGGGAAGCAGCTCCTTTAGTATGGCACCTATTGCTTCTCACTGCAATAGTGTCAATTTCCACAGTACCTGTGTTATTTCTAGGCACAGATAATATTAATTCACTTAGGAAAATGGGTGAAATAAGCTTTACCAACCCAAAATATTATCTCAAGTTTAACAGAAGTTCTTTTATTTTAAAAACTAATGCTTTAATAAGCAAACAATTTAATTAGTTCACAATATGTTTTAGAGAAAAGCTTCTCTATATGCCTACTTAAGCGAAGTTAAGCAACCATATAAACATACGCACAGTAGAGTTAAGCTTACAACAATTCACAATGATTACCCAGTTACCCCAGGGAGCACTGCTCTTAAGTCAGCTTTAGGTCAGGCTGAGCTGCTAAGACGTATCAAATCCCAGCATTACACAGCAATTCACCCAAGTTCCAAACATCCACCTGTGTAGGGAACTGAGGACCTGCACTGTGCATCCCTGAAGCATGTCGCTAGGGTCTTTTTCCCCCTTCTGTCTCTTGAACATTTCCAGGATGCCCTGAATGGATCTTTGAACTGAAAAATGTATTTTTTACACATTTTATATTGTTATGAACAATATTTTTCTAAAAAAATAACGGCAAAGCAAACAAAAAAACCCACTCCACTTTAAAAATGCTTACATACATTATGTCACCATTCCCAGAAAACAAAAACAAAAGCAGACCCAGCAAGCCTTTGGATTAAGAGTTCACATGATGCATACTATGTTTTTTAATGCACCTCAGGCAAGGAGCATAGCATTAGAACTTTAAGCAAAGCTTTTCTTTTATGTTTGCTCTAAAATGAAGATACTCTTAATGTTACTGTTACCTTGGTGTGGATGAGGACAACAGGCAACATGCTTCCCACCACTGCCAGCTACCAGGTATAAAGTCACTGTATACATGCAAAGGCTGAAAGTGCACAGACCTCAGGAGCCACAGGAGGACCTGTCCCCCTCCCTGAAGGAGCTCACCTTGGTTGCTTAACTTTGCTTAAGTAGGCACAATCCCCCAGACACAGGGAGAGAGTGGTGAGGTCCACAGCCTGAGGCTGTATGCTTCAGCCTGCTTCTCCTCACTCTTGTGTTCAGCTGCCTGTTGCCTGCTGCCTCCATACTACATTTTGGCTTTATAGTTAAGAAGAGGTGTAAATGTTCAGAAAAAGAAGAAAAAAAAAAAGTAGCTTTATTATTAGGTGGAATTTAGCTTCCTGAATGTTCAAAAAGCATTTTGTTATTGCTTTTATAGAAGTATGTATGTTCCTTTAGGAGGAAAGGAGAGAAGGGAAAGGCTTCTACTGCAAGGCTAGAGGCTTTATTTGATGATTTTCTGTACCAATAAAATCAAATTACAGGTGTCAAGTGACATTTGCTTCAATGCTAAATACCTTATGTTAAGATGTCAATTAAAGTTTTTCTGAGGAGGAAAGTTCCTCAGCAAAGCATGAATGTATTAAGAATGTGTATACCATTCCCTAGAGGACAGAATATAAAACAACCTGTCAAGTAATCAAAGATAACCAAAGAGAATGTGTTAACTCCCTGATGTTTTTTTCTGTTCAGCATCAGGTGAATGCAAGATCTTTTACCATCTGACGGAGCCCTGTTCCATTAATTCCTTGCTTCTCTCCTTCCATGCCCCTTTTATCAGCACTAAAAAGCTTCACAAACTGGTGGCTGACACAGACACACACTGACTATGCATTATTTTAAGGACAACATCACTTCTACCAGCCAGAAAAATCTGTCAAGCACACATGCCACTTAAATAAATAAAGCACAGCTATGCTTTGAAACATATTACTGAACTGTTAGTGAAAATTAAGACGTATTCAGCATTAGAAGCCTGTAGTGTTTACGTGCTGGTGAGAGAGAGCAATGGCATTTGGTTTGACGCATCTGTGAGGATTGTTCATCCTTAATTCTTAACAGAAGGCAACAGAAAATTCCATGAATTCAAGAAACTGTTACAAATAAAACTTTTCTTATTTTGACTGAAAATATCCAATGTGATATAAGATACTTGCAGTACCTGGAAACAGCTGCAATCTGGAAGTCAGAATTGTATCCTACACTAATAAGACACTCAATGCACATTTAAAACACCAACTGAATCCAAACAGAAGACTACCTAGAAATATAAGTACTTGGAATGGGGTGAGCTCTACTATACCAAGAACTCCCCTTAGTTAATTTTAAAAAAATCAACAAAATCCCTCACCATGGATAAGAGCTGATGAAGATACTTGGGTTTATTTCCTTAAAATAAAATCTGAAACAAACAAAACCCCACCCCAAAAAATCACCCACAGGTAACCCAAGATCAACATGCTTTGTAAAAGATCAGTTTTAAGGTCTAACTTCTGCTCCCACTTCAACAAATTAAAATGGAGAAAATCTGGCCCAGGACATATAAATTACTTTTTTTTCAGGCTACCTAGACAGAGGTATTTCCACTCTGAATCTCAACTTGTTGCGACATGTTTTTAATATAAAAATTACAATTTCTCTCCCCCTGAAATCACTTTTAATTAACAATGCTTTAGAATAGAATGCATAAAGAGAAGTAAAAAGCAGAAGTCTTTGTTCTAAGTGTTAAAAGTGTTAAAAGTTCTAAGTGTCACATACATAGCCTTTTGAGCTATATCAAAGGGCTATTTAAAGGTAGACAAAGTTCATTATGAATGCTTACCTTTTTTCCTCCTGTTACAAACTGCTTGAAGTGGGACCTTACAAATTGAGGATGAACAGCAACAATCTGGGGATGGTGGGGGAAGAGGGAAAGAGAGGATTGTGGCTTAAGTAAGAGTTTACATGAAGCACCATTTCCCTTTTTAAACTAGATAACCCTTTGTCAATTATCAAGTATTACAGCTGAGTTCTTTCTCTGAAGTTAAGCCTCATTGTTTCAGACACTTGTCTGTTTTTCTTCACATTATATACTGTATGACAAGTGTGACACCGAGGGCCATGTTATACTGAATAGCTACTTTTCTGTAGAGCAGGCTGCAGAATTAGGACCAATCAGAACAGGACTGCTGTGAGCAAGAGTTACCCCAATTAAATCTGGTCTGGGGCCTGCCTCAAGGGCACACATACCTCAGCCCCGTCAGAGGACAACATTGTGTAGCATCTTACATAGTCTTTTTGCCTTATGTGTTACAATGACAAGTGTGGAGATCCAGCTGTATGAACAGTAAAGGGCCTAGGAGGCAAGTGAGTCACATCTGGCACGTGTGAAAACTTAACGATCTCATTCCTTTCCCCCACACCCTAAAGAGCAGCTGCAACATGGAAGACTCCAAGCAGCAAAATGCAAACATTTGCCCACATCGCCTTTCCTCCTGCAAGAAATGCTTCTTGTTAAAAAGTACTAAATTTTCCCATATGCCTAGTAAATATCCTTTTTCCAACAGCCAGGCAGACACACTTCTCTAAAGCAGAGTTAAACTCAAATTTTCCCTTCAGACAGGGTACATCAATATCACTGCCCATTGCCTTATTTTGAGGCAGGTTTAATGGATATGAACTGGTTGCAAAATATTAACCTCCCATTTAGCAGAACCCTCAGAATTTGTATCACAAATCTACAAAGAAATGTTGAGACAGGTAACACCTCAAAAAGGACAATTTCTCTTTCACTTTCCTTTTGTATTTGAAAAGCTCAATAATAATTCTTACAAAACCAAGATTGGCTTTCTTCCTACCTAACCAGATCAAAAGCTTTTATATTGAGCTTTAAAACTATTTCCTAGTGACTTGATTAATTGTAAGAAAGTGATATTCCTCTCTCTCATTTATATTGAATGTGACCTTTCTGTTATTAAAGACAACACCACCACAATTACTAAAGATTAAAATAAGCACTTACTTTAATAGGACAGTCAAACGTTTCATGAAACTCTTCTGCTGAGTATAATCCAAACACTTGTACCTAAAAAAGTATATTGAAAATTCAAAATTATTTACCTAATTTACACTGAACAATTAGCACTGAAAGCAAAAACCTAACAACTACAAGATTAATTTGAATGTTAATAGTGACATCTTTTTTCCTAAAGGAAGACACAATTAACAATTCAGAGCTAATTGATATGGCTTGGTCTTCTACTGCGACATATCTCCAATATTTGCAGCAGTATGGAAGTACTTTTATGAATATTTTTCCTCTTTTTTTTGTTACAATCACACTAAAAAGAATAAGCTCCTTTTGCTTTAGGCTGATCAAATGTATTTAACAGATAGCAACCTAACTATGGTAAGAGCAACAGAATAACATTCAGGAGAAAATAAATTAAAGATTCTTCCTTTCTGAGAAAGAATGGCAGGATTTTTTTTTTCCCTCCAAGCAATACAGGGTTTACATAAGAAAAGAAATTTGTGACAATAAAGCAAAACCAGCCTCAAATCCAAATTCCATATATTTCTAGGCATCCTCTCCTCCTCCCAAGTGCATACAGTGCTATTTTGTTTTATTCCATGATCATTGGAAATGTCTTTTTCTGAAGATTCCTCCCTTCTCATTTATATCAAGGTATCAGTACATTTAAGAGTCAGCAAGGAGTTACAACCATAGACAATCATAATATCTGTCAGAATCAATCTATCTGAAGAAGCGTCAACATTGAATTAAAAAAAAAAGTTTCTACTGTCAAGAGAACAGATTTTTAAAATGTTTCCTTGCCTTTAGTTCAGAACAAGTACAGAGATATCAAGTGTTAATAAAATATTATTAAATTATATGACTACAGAATAAGGTACCTCCAGATTATTTTAAGTACAGTCCTCTTTTGGACTCATGTCTCCTCATTCAATAAACAATATTCCCTTTCCTTACTCTCAGATGAGACAGCTGACCACCCAGTTCCTGCAGAATTTAGGAATAAAACGGGGCTGAAGACTTATGGCCAGGAATTAGTAACTGATTTATTAACTATGCTTTCCAGAAAGAATAATAAATTGTTTGCTTTTTCATTATGTTTTCAAGAGGTTTCCACTCACTGTTAGAATTTGTTGTAGCAAACTTATCCAAGGAGGGATGGACACCACTGGAGGAAGGGAGAAAAAAAAGCATCCCATGGAACGAGCAGTGAGGAAATTTTTCTGACAGCAAATCTACTTAAGAATGCTCTCAGATAGGCTCCCATTATTTTCTGGAAAATTTTCTGGAAAAGGTTCCAGAAAACCTTTAGTAATGCTGCTCTGCATGTTCAGCATTAAAGTTCTAAAAAATCTTTCAACCTTATTTCTTTCTTCCCATCATGATTCCTTCAGGAGGAAAAATAAAAAAAATAATAGTAACAAGAAAATATAAATCCCTTTAGAGAAAAACCTGAAGAATAAAGTCAGTAAATATCAGTAATGGGCCGCAAAAAGTGAGGCTTAATTGCTCTAAAAAGATCAATTCAGAGCCCAAGAACACCCAAAATTCCTGCAGATAGTCAAGAAGACAGAGTAAAAATATTAAACTTCAGGAAAACTACAAGAGGAACTAAGCCATCAGCAAGGAACTAGGACATCCTTAGAGTGGCTCAAAGTTCAAAAAGTTCAAGAAGTTAAAAACATCTCCAACCACCTCATTTTCCTTTCAAGCTTGTCTCCTGGAAACATCTCCTAAGCAGCATTATCAGCTCAATCCATTACTCATTAGCAAATATACAACACACTTTAAAAATACTTCTGTATGCACTGTGTTGGGCTGAGCTACTGCTCCAATGGATTAGAAAAATCAATATTTGGAGACTGTGAGATGTATCACAAAGCTGTGATCATGTAAGCCAGCCAAAGGGTTGTATTTGAATTGGACCTGGCTGTAAGCCTAGAAAACCTTTGGGCTGATGTCTAGAGAATTTTGCTTTCTGGGTTTTTGTTTTCATCAGTTGGCACATCAAATTCAATACAATAGCCTACACAAAGTAAGAAACAGAGGAAACAGAAAATAAGACAGAAAAAAGGCAGGAGAAAAAAAAAGAAAATACATGGTTAAAACATAATACTGCAAATTTGGTGAAAGCAGAATCCTCAAAAATTACAAAACAGCCCTCTCAAATTAAAAGTAATTAATCATAATAAGTAACTGTGCCTTCAACATCTTCCTAATATATCACTGAATACGGCAATATGATATTTCTTTTGGAGTATGACAACAACATGGAGTGAGCTAAGAGGAAAAAACAATTCCGCAAAAAATACATGTTATCATGTTTACTCTACATTATTTAACAGTTTATTACTTCTTAATGTCTCATATTCTTCAGAAAGAAAGTGATTATTTTGTTATTACAAATCTATATTGGATTTATCTATTTCTACTTCCCATGCCCACTCTGTTCACGATGCTCTTAGGCAGCTGGAAAAAGGATTTTACGATTCCATGACATTTTACTAGTCCTGTCTGATTTTAAATATCCAGAACCCACCACTCCAGTGCATCCAGACTTAGATGCTTCTTTGCTTCCACATGTGGAAAAAGCAAACAACCTTCAGTGATCAAAAGGCAGGAAAACAAGTCACATTTTCTTGAAAAATTATCAATGTAATATCACTGTAATTCACGGATATTCTTAACATCAATGTTGTTGCAGGCATTAGAGATGACCTTAAAACATGCAAGCACATGGGTTTTAAATAAAATTTATATTTCTTCATATAAAGAAAGTTACAAGCCAGAATAACAGTGCCAATTACACTCTTATGTAATGACATTGAAGCTTTAGCAAATCAGGAGTCATATCCAGGTTTTTCAAGATAGTATACAATTAACTACATACAAAGCTAACACAAAAAACTAATCTAAAAATCTCTACTACTCTGAGGATGCCAATCTGTTTCCTGTTCTATTTATCTGAGCACCAAAATTCTCTTATACCCTAACATTTCAATACCCAGCAGCTAGACTAGAGGGCTGGTGTTGGTTGTGATTTCTGCTCCTTTCCATGCCAGTGGTGATCAGCTGCAGCTGACTTCATTAGAAAGGAAGGTTTTCAAAGAACCAAATCTGTAGTACATAAAAGCTGCAAGTGGCTCCCAAAGCATTTGTTGGACATGTACGACATACATGTGACAGGCTTTGACATTGGGTCTGGATGTTGACTGTCAAGAAGAGGATTAGAAAATTGTACTGTGCTTCTGTGCTCTCCCCCCAGTCTATACAGCTAGATCGAATCTAGTTTGAGAGTCAGAAAAAAAAAGAAAGCAGTAAAATAAAATATATTGGCCAGCAGAACAGATACGAGGAAGAGGAAGTTCTCATCATAAGGCCTTCCTGCAAGAAAATAAATGGTTTCTATCTCTATCATACTGGATCCACTTTGATACGTGAAAATGCACTCTGCTTATAGCAAAAGAGAACATATCTTCATTAATTGGTAGAATACACTTTCAGCTGACTCAAAATTCCCAGACCTCCTCATTACATCTGCTTTTTTGTTTAAAACTGATTTAAGAAAACTAAACTGTTTTACTGGACTGCTTTACTGGTTTTTCCCTTGTTTTTTTAAAAAAATGATTTCACCACTTTTACATATTGAATCAAGTTAATAAAGACTTTGTAAATACTTGTACAAGTATTTTAACTGCATACAACATCAACACACCCACTGTAGTAAGGAAAGAGCTACAAGGAATGAAAGCTACACTTTTGTTATGACCAGAATCTATAAGTGCTACATTATCTGGCTGGGAATCTGTCATTTTGTTATACAGTAGCACAACATAAAACTATTTATTTTAATCAGTTTTAGGGGTGGATTATTTCACAGACATGAGCTTTTCTGGATCATGTGGAAAATCTAATTTCTAAAATACCCAGATCTTTCAAATCTCTGGATGAGTTTTTCGCAAGTGTAGAATAGGGTGAAACATCAATGTCCCTGGGCTCTATGAATGCAAATATGCTGAATATTGTACCTCTGATACTCCACCCCTGTGCCCTGTGGGACTGTATTTTAAACTGCGTTGTATAGTATGTAATGTCACGCACTGGATCCACAACTGCTATTTCACTAAATGAAGACAGAGTCACCATTTAAAGTATTGAAGTCTTTTCAAATAGAGCTACACCAGAGTAGTGATTATGGGATTTTCAGTATTTCTGAAATTAAGTAAGTATATTTAATATTAGCTTAAAAATGTGTATGGCTTGCAGTCTCACTGCAGCATAGTGGATTACTGATAGTCATTTACAGTCACATCAGAGGAGCCCTTACAGTAAGTGCTTGCTCCCCAACACCATAGGAAAACCTAAACAAACAATGCTAGCTCAACATTTTTATTAGCTTGCACAATTACTGACCCTTGCTTTGTCTTGCTTAGAGAAATAGGATACTCTTGTGATGTTTCACACAGGATGCAAAATTCTATAACCACTTTAATAGGCACTAGTATCCCAATTACTGTGCCAAGATACTGACATCAAGATATCTCTCAGAAATAAAAGGCCTGGATACACAAACTGGCTGCCAGCCTGTTGAAGGAAAAAACCCCTCTATTTGTAATGAAAAACCCCAAATGCATGCAGTCTAAAGGGGTTGATTCCCCATTTTTCCTATTGCAAATTAAAGCTGTATTTCAATTTAAAGAACTTTGACTGAATGCAACATAGGGATTGCCAACACTTCTCCTCCCACAAGTCTACTGTGTAAAAAATGTTCTCCTGAGAAGTAAATTGGATATTGAGAAATTATTTAAATTACTTTTAATGCACTGCATTTGTATATGGGCACTATATTAAAAAAGAAGCTTAAATACACGCTGTGCATTAGAATTTTATCATTGCAAACCAACATTAGAAAATACTGTCATCCACTGAAAAAACAAAAAGACATTCTTATAACTGGAAAATGAATCACCAAAACCACTAAATGTCACAGCTCCACATTCCCGAGAAGCACTGATAATTGTTACTTATACACTACACAAATGATATATGTTCTCAGTCAAGGAAGTAGGTGTCAGTTTTTTAGGAAACCATACATATATTGATTTTACATTTATTTAATGTGGCTGTTGTAAAACACTTTGTTCTTCTGATAAACTATGATTGTTTATCAAAAGATTCTGTAATTCAAGAGAAACATTCATAAAGTGTGTGAAAATGAAAACCACCAGCCCACAGAAATCATGTCCACAAAATCCAATTTTGTGGATTTATAGCAGAAAGGCATTAAACTACTACTGTCTTGCAGGAACAGCAGAGTAGTCACTGAAGTATAACTGGCACAGCACTAATGATTAAGTTGACATGTCCTCCTGTCACAGCTGTTAATCAGCTTAATAGCAATTACATTATTGACATTCTTGTAATTACTTTTCCTACAGCATACTTGTGCAAAATATAGTTGACTTTAACTTTGAGTATTCAAAGGTGAGTTCAGTTCTGAAAATGTATGGTCAAAGTAGTGGTGCTCAATGCAGGAATCAACTCCACAGGTTATCACAATTATCCTAGTGTAATACTAGGCCTACCTGCTACCTCAGCAAATATATAAAGATATTTGTTGTACCTTCCCATCTTCTGAGCAAACACCCATGTGTTCTCCACTTTCATCCAGGCTGATCTGATTTATCTTCACTGGGCTCTAGAGAAAGAAAACAAGGAAAAATACTTTTAAGGTTACATCACCAATGACATGCTTTAACATTCCTTGCACTTTGAAAGATTTACATGTTAACGACTGAGTAATGTTTAGTTGCATGAACCAAAAAATCCTCACAGAATAGGTATTTCCACGACAAAGCCAAAAGACAGCCTTCTTTCCAGCATTCTGCCCAACTCCAAAATTTTGACTTTCTTTTTGAAGTTACCTGCCTCAGGGCTCTGGAACTCCCATGAAGTTCCAGGCTGCCAGATCTTAAGCATCTGTGTCTGTGTACCATGGCTATTAGTTCCTACTATCAAAACTTTGGATAAAATATGGTGACCACACAGGCAAGAGGGCAACTGGAAACTTTTCTGGTTTGGTCTGTTGGCTATGCTTGTAATTATTTGTTTCTTCAAATTCCTTCTCTTGCTTTCGTTTTTTGGCTCTAATACTGTTCCCAGAAGTGAGTATTAGAAGGTCTTGAAGTGCAACACAGATTTACTTGTTCTCAGAGAAAAGCCTGAAAACCATATCAATTTAATAAATTTTCCTTTCCCTATCCAATGTACTTTTGGTTCTAACCTACAGGGTTAGACAGTATCTGCTACTGTTTACTTAGCTTACTCATACCTGAGGTATAGAGGACTAACTTATAACATCATTTGGAAAACCTGATGCATATCCTCTTGCATACAAAACCCAATTCAATTATATTCAGGTACCAAGAAACTTTGTATGTACCATGACCCTGATTTCACCCTCTGTAACAAACAGCTCATCATTTCGAGAATCACTGAAGGATCTTCACACAGGTAAGTCTCTAAGAACCACTTTTCTTATTGTCATAAAATACTGAATGATTGAACCACAACTTAGACCACTCCTGTGGTTCTGAGCATGATGAAAGAAATCCATCATATGTTTGTGCAAAAATGAAGTGTCACTGGAAGAGCACTGGAGTTGTGGGGTCACATTAGATGCTACACAATTGTGTCTTGAAGTATCACAGCTCCTTCTATATGCTATGGCAGTTGGAATTGCATTAAAAGCACATAATAAGTATATAAAAACATATTGTCCACATGGGCTATTCTACAGCAGATAAACAGAGGTGGGTGTTTTCACACCCATTGGAAAGTTTTTCCCCCCATAATCTTTCACACACACAACAAATTCCAACTCAGAGAAAGGAAGCTTTCTTCTCATCCACTTTGAAAATAGCATATGGCCAAATCATATTTTCTAGAAGCTCAAGGTTGATTGAACTGAACACTACACTGCCATAGTTGCCTGATGAGTTGGGAAAAATACACTGCCCTTTTGCTTTCCTGCTTTCTTGTGCGCAGAGTATGTAATTCTTGGTCTCACCATAAAATGGCACCTAGAAATATTGCAATTACTGCCTATCACAAAGTGGTTTTTCCATGGTGCGTTCTTTGCAAAGAAGTTCACTGGGAATTTAAACCAATTTTCCTTGACTTATGTGCTCCAGAAGTATTTTCATTTGCCACAGACTGGTTATGCTGACTTGCTACATTTCAAGATCAAATACCAGTGCATGACTAGCAGTGCAGGCAGCTGGTGCACATTCCACAGGGGTGTTCCTCCTGTCACATTTAGGGGGTATCAGCAGAGGAGTACATCTCAAGCCCATCAACCTGATGGTATGGCAAACATACTTGTAAAAGCTCTGTTCTCAGATATTACACACAGAATTGGCTAATTCCAAGACTGGAGGATGCTGAGTAAGGCAAGCTGTATCAGTTGTCAGTGTGACTTTATAGAATCTTCATTAACAGCATGTACTTTTTATTCCTGCCTTACTTTGAAAAATGCCTTTCTAAATTTCTGTTTTGCTCATCAAGGTGCAAGAGAAGACTTTGCCTCTGTCTAAGGGGTGGGCATGGGGAAAAAACTAGCATGTCTGCACCATTCCCTCTACAAACAGGAACACCGCTGGCCTTCTGAAAGGACAAGCACAGAAAGTTTAACTGAGTTTATCACGAAAGTGGCATAGTTTTTTTTTGTTCTGGGCTGCATCTAAGTTGCCATTGCCACAACTTTCTCACTAAGTTTCTTCTCTTCATTTGTTATTTTGCAATTGCAAAGACAAAACGTCTGTCTTCAGTAGTACTGTCTTGGCACAGGGTCATACTGTACTAAAGTACAGTGTTCAACTGGTCATGTTCTTCTACTACTCCAGCACCTACATCCACCATCAGGCTGACATCACAGCAACAGCAGATCTGGCAGCACTCCAGTGTGATGGGCCTTGTTGGAGACACTACTGCAACAAAACCCAAGACAAAATGACATAAAACACACCTGTGACAGGACACACCAGAGTAGCTGACAGCTCAATCCTACAGTCCACACTATTCCTATTTTCCTGTCAAATGGCTTTGGTAAAGTTTGATTCTGAAAAAATGAAGTGTAAAAAACAGGCAAAGTGGACTACTAAGCTATCTTCACATAAACGTTGAAGACGAGGATCAGGATGATGGAATTTATCTGTTGTGATGTGGTTCGGAAGCTGTACGGCAATACTTTGGAGATTAAATGTGTGATTGTACTCAGGTAATTAACAGTGCTCAGCAAGGAAAAACCTCTCCTGCAGGATAGTAAGGATAACAGGAAAGGCTTCTACAGCTATGTGGCAAGCAAAAAAAAGACTAGGGATAACATGGGAAGAAAACAGGAGACCTGACTATCCTGGACAAAGAGGAGGCTAGGGTTCTCAATGACTTCTGTGCCTCTATCTTCACTGGCAAGTGCTCCAGCCATGCCACCCAAGTCAAGAAAGGCAGATGCAGGGACTGTGAGGATGAAGATCCTGAGGCCCCTGTAGGAGAGGATCAGGTTCCATCTAAACCTGAGATGAGACCATCTAAAGAACATGAATGTGCACAAGTTCATGGGACCAAATGAGGTTCATCTGTGGGTCCTGAGAGAGCTGGACCCACAGATGAAGTTGCTGGCAGATGAAGTTGCTGAACCACTATCCATCGTTTTTGAAAAATTGTGTCAGGTGAAGTCCTTGATGACTGGAAAAAGGGAAATATAATCCTCATTTTTAAAAAGGGAAAAGTGGAAGACATGGGGAACTACTGACCAGTCAGTTTCAGTTCTGTGCCAGGCAAGGTCACACAGCAGATTCTACGGGAACCTACGCTAAGGTACCTGGCCAACAAAGAGGTGACTGGTAACAGCTAAAATGGTTTTACAAGGAGAAAATCATGCCTAACAAATTTGGTGACCTTCTGTGACAGTGCTACAGTGCTATAGTGCTGGTGGACAGGGGCAGAGCAACTGACATTGTCTACTTGGACTTAATGCAAAGTGTTTCACACTCCTGCATGACATCCTTGTCTCCAGATTGGAGAGACAGGGATTTGATGGATGGACCACTTGGTGGATAAAGAACTGGCTGGATGGCCACACACACAGAGTTTTGGTCAATGGCTCATTGTCCACACGGAGACCAGTAAGAAGTGGTGTCCCTCACGGATCATACTGGTGTCCATATTGGGTCCATACTGGGCCAAATACTGTTCAACATCTTTGCTGGTGACATGGACAGTAGGACCAAGTGCACCCTCAGCAAGCTCATTGATGACCCCAGTCTGTGTGGTGCAGCTGACATGATGAAGGGAAGGGATAATGGCATCCAGAGGGATCTTGACAGACGTGGACTGAAGCAAACATCATGAACTTCAACAAAGCAAAGTGCAAGGTCATACACTATTGGGACACACAAGACAGATGATGGACTTTGGACCTGGTTAGCATAAGAAATTTGATAACAGGATGCCTTGACAATAGCAAACAGAACTTTGAGGATTAAATCAAGACTGCAAGAAGATTAAATCAGACTGACTTACCAGAAAAAGAAAATTACATCAAACTCTGCAAGCAAGAGATGTAAAATGCAAGAGATGTTGTAAAATGCATAAATTTGTTTATGTGATGATTAACCCAATCCTGGTAGTAAAACATTATTAGTCTTCCTAGAATAAATATATAAGCAGTTGTACTTCACAATAAATTTGGATTCTTTGACCATTTCACGGAGTCCCCGTCTCTGCATTGCCAACACTACATCTGGGTCACTGTAATCCCAGACACACCAATGGCTTGGGTAGAAAAGTGATTGAGAGCAGCCCTGCTAAGAAAGACCTGGGGCTGACAGGTGATGAAAAACTCCACATGAGCAAGCTGTGTGTGCTCATAGCTCAGAAAGCCAATCAAGTCCTGGGTTGCATCACAAGGAATGTGGCCAGCAGGTCAAAGGAGGTGATTCTGCCCCTCTACTCTGCTCATGTGAGATCCCAGCTGGAGTGCTGCATTCAGTTGTGGTGTCTCAAACATCAGGAGGACATGAAACTGTTGGAGCAAGTCCAGAGGAGAGTCATGAAGTTTGTAAGAGGACTGAAGTACCTCTTTTATGAAGACAGGCTGAAAAAGCTGAGGTTGTTCAGCCTGGAGAAAAGAAGGTTGCATGGAGACCTCATGGCCAACTTCGAGTACCTGAAAGGGACCTACAAGAAAGTTTGGAGAGGGACTCTTCATCAGGAACTGGAATGATAGGACAATGAGTAATGAGTACAAATGAAAAAGGGGAAATTTAGGTTAGATATTAGGAAGAAATTATATACTGTGAGTGTGATGAGACACTGAACAGGTTGCCCAGAGATGATGTGGATATCCCAACCCTGATACTGTTCAAAGCTAGACTGAATAAGGCCTTGAGCAACTTCACCTATGGCAGGAGGGATTAGTACTACATAATCTTTACATTCTAACCACTTAACATTCTGTGATTCTAAGATTCTAGAATGTTGTCAGTGGAAAAAAAGGATAATTCCAGAGTATTTGCATTTTTCCCACATTCAAAATAGTGCACAATACTTCCAGACTTGTTTTATTTCTAAACAGAAATCTGATGATACAGTATTTCATAACAGCATTGTCCTAGGGTGACGTTATGATGCTTGTATCCCCGTCATGTGTTCTCTTTGTGCTGAATGTTGTGTTCTGTGCCTTCAAGACTTGCCCTGAAAAGCAAAGTTTCATTTTGTTATCAGCTTGCTCACTCCCTCACAGACAGTGACAGTATATTAGTGCTGCTTTGGCTTTTTGCTTTGCTTTTCGCTTTTGCTCTTGCTTTGGCTCTTGCTTTCTAGTTAGTTTAGCTAAACAGTCCAAATTTTCCCTGGACTGTCTCCCTTTCCCTTTCATTGGAACCATCTGAACCTGCTCCAGGCCGGGACCCAAGGAAACACCGAGAACACCTTGCAGCCTGCTGGGGGTCCACTCTGCAGCCTTTCCCAGTGCCGGAGGGACTGATAACAGCAACCACCCACCGGAGAGACTTTCTGAGTTTTTCATCTCTTCAGAGTAGTGAGTGCATTTTGTCCTCTGGTATTGTTCATTCTGTGTGCTGGGGAGTGCTGTGTCTGATAATAAACAGGTTCTTTCCATCCCTCTCTAAGGAAATCCTCCCCAAGCTGGCTGGGGGGAGGGGCTGTGTGGGTTTGTTTTCTGGAGGGGCCCCCTTTGGAGGTTTTCCCACAAATCTGCCCTAAACCAGGACAAGCATATATATTATATGTAGCAATTTTTTACAAGCCTTCTGCATGCCCAACACCTCCATCAGATGCTAATAACTTTTTCTTTCTCCTATTATTTTTTCCTTTTGGTCTGCACCATACACAGACGACAATCAGGGAAAACAACTAAATTCAATTAAAAGAGAACTGCTCATTTACACAAATCTCCAGCTAAGTTTTGACAGGAAATTACATACATAAGGCAAAGCAAACACCGAGTAAATTTTTTTCTGTACTCAAGTCAAACTAGCACATTGCCTATTAGCCTGTTCACTGACTTTACAAGTCAGAACTTTATGTGGAGCTCAGAAAGTGATGATAGATCACAATAGTCCAGGCTGAATATTACATGCATTTTAAAATAAGGTTTTAGGAAGAACTCTGATACCAGACTCTTCTTGTTCCGAGTTAAATAACAGTCAAGCCTATCATTTCCAGAACTGCATTCCACTGGAGAGCTGTTTGAGAATTAAGATCTCAACTTATCCAGGAAATCAGAAAGAAAAGACCACAGATAAAATTGGTACATATATTATCTAAACCGAAGTGTTTCTTCCAGAATCAGCTCCAATTCTTCTTTTCATAACCACCATTTGTTTAAAGATACTTCTGTGCCAGTCAGCAACGCTACTTACTATTTCAAATTCAATTGCATTAAATTAATTAAATTAAATTGCATCAAAATTAATTGCATTTAATTGCATGCAATACCCTGAGGATAATTTTGATAATTTAGAAAGGAGGAACACAACTAATATTGTGGGTCACCCCCTCCCACCTTGCTTTTATTTTTCGCTTTTTTATTAAATGTTATAAACTCAGGTATGAAGTAACAACTGCCTTTTCCTTGTGTTTTTTTTTTTTTTAACTTTTTTGTCCAGCTAACCCACCGATGAGTTTATTTGTCTGACAAAAGAAAACAGGCTTTGGATTTTACAGTAAAGGAATAGATCGTGCCCCTCCTGCACGATCTACCTTTACATGTATACAAAAGATGAAGAATCATTTAATGTTAGAGAAGACAAAAGGAGTCACTAACTCATCATAATTTGAAGGACTGATTATTTAATACAGTTGGAACCATGATACGCACTGGGGTTTATTCACTTGACTGTTGTAAAGGTATTTCAAATGGGTGTTGAAAAAAACTTGTAACATGTAAAAGAATCTAAAATTTAGAACACGTAATAGAGATGATCTAATCTTAAACCTCATGTCATAAAACCAGAGGCACCTGCATATAAAATGTTGAAAAAACTACTATTTATTATTTTATTAGCACTACATTGGGTAATCTTTTTTTTTTACCTAATCAGGATCCCTAGCATTAGGCCAATCAAGTAAAAATACACAACTACTTTGTGATCAGAATGATACTTCCAGTACCGTATAAGTGATAATAATACATATTAAATTTCTCAAGCAACATAATTCAAATTTGGCAATAAGGTGGATCCTGTTAGTTAGGAATGGAAATACACTTAAATTATTTACCTGGGAACAGCTTCAGAATTTCATACACTGTTGAAGTACCAGCAAAGAAGGAAGAAATACCTTCGGCTGAACTTCCATTAGCTGCAGTTTTCCTTCTGATGAAGACATGTTTGGAATTCTTGACAACATAAGTAAGTTTGACTGTTCAAAATCAATAATGTCAAGCTGACACTATAGAACGAAAAAAATGTTACCTTAATGAACGAAAGAGAAGTTTAGGTAGCAGGAGACAAAGCTAGCAGACACCTTGCACATAAAGATCTAAATATAGACTTTTGCAAAATCCTAAATTTGAAGGAAAGGAAAATCAAATATCCAGCAGCAAATGTACCTCATGTGATAATCAATTACCTAACGTAAAATGCTTGAAATAAATGCTCTTACTATGGATTAAGTCAGCTCATCAATTAGGAGTAAATTCATGGCCACTCAGAAAGCTTCTTTTATTGGTGTTCTTTGTGGCAACTCCTTCTCCCCTGACACTCATCATCAACCCACCTTATACAATCAGTTCCCCAACGGTGAACCTGAGAAATCAATCTGCTAATGTATAATTTGTAAAGCTCCCCTGACTAACAAATGGATAATTGATTCTTTCACAAATGCTGCATCCCAATGGATTTGAAGTGGATGAACATGAAACATAAGACTGGATTTCACTCCAATTCTGTGAGAAATGCAATATTTACAAGCTAGGAATCTAAACATTTTAATAGTTGTCTGTGACTTTATGCCTTTTAGCCATGGTTTGCAGGCAAACCACATGCACATTAGGAGCGTGAAAAGCAAAGCAGTGTTCAATCATACTTACAGCAAAGCTTATTTTACTTCAAGAGGTTCCCATCACTTCTACAACCACCTTAATCAGTGCTTTCATCCCCTCTTTTTAAATAATTTTCATAAACTTTTTCTAAATTAGTTTAAACATAATTATTTATCTGTGAGTGAGTAACCAATTTAGCTTGATTTATCTCAACACTGATTGTCAGAGACACATGGGGGAGGGATTGCATATCTGCCACATGCAGAAGGCAACTTGAAGAAGCCTTGTCTCTGGGAGGACTTCACCTGGCAACATGGGACTTCACCTCCTCCCATGGGACAGTCAGTAGGAGACACTGAACTCCCCGGAGAGGCTTCTCCAATCAGACGATGAAAGGTCTCCACCAATGGACTGCCATGGAAGGTTGGACTGGACCAATGGTCTCCTGCCAGCAGGCAGACTTTGGGAAGAGCCAGAGAGCATAAAAAGTATCTGCACCACAAGCAGTGGGGGGCTTGGGGGTCTTTGGAGACTATGCTTTTTGCTTTGGGGGGCTTTTGGGTTTTATGCTTTTTGTGTCTTTCCTTTTGGGGACTTGTTTTTTGGCCGGGGGCTTTTGAGACTTGCTTTTTACCTTTGGCTTCAGCCTGCTGAGGGGCTCACTGCTGTGCCCTTGCTGGCTTGCTCGCTCCCTCCTTTGCCCTGGCCCCAGCCTGCCATTTGGCTCTCCTGCCCTCGCTGGCTCTTGCTCGCCCTCGTGCTTGTCCTGCCTCCCTGTGTCCCTGACCATCGCCCTGACGCTTCGCCCTCGCATCCTTGCCTGAACTACTTGCATTCAACCCGGCTGCTCCGACTGAGCCCCGCAATGCGATGCTCGCCCCGATCCTGTCCAAGGTGCTGAACTTCAGAACGCCGACTCCGCGTGTCCGGAGGCGTCGTCATCGCGGGAGCCGCGCCTGTGAAGCCACGCCTCTTCAAGAGTCGCGTAGGCTCTTTAAGAGCCAGCCCGCCCACAGAGCAAGGCAGCACGCACACCGCCCGTCGCCTGGACACCGGCAGCACTTCCCCCTGAATCGCAGGTGGCAACGCCCTCTTTTCCTCTGTCTCTTCTCCCTCTCTCTCCCTCCCCTCTTCCCCACTTATTTTCCATTTTCCTTCCTTCTTTTCTGTCTTTTCCAGCCATTTTTTGTTTGGGCAACTCCTTTTACTTTTTGTTTTTTTCATTACCAATAAACAGTTCTCGGATACATTTGCCTTGCTTGGCTTAATTTAGTTCCTGACCATCCATTTCTAAAAGAACTCCTTGCAGTTTCCCTTAGGGGAAAGCGACACCATGCATACACATACATGTATATACTGGAAGAAGAAAAACACCTAAGGGTCTTTTCTGAATATCAGTTTGGATCTGCATAATGATTATGTAGCTGTTTTCCATACAAAGGCAAATTGTATGTACACAGTTGCATTGTAATAAAAAACTGTCTACTAAATGTGCTTACTTTTCATTTATTCATGTTTCATCTGCATGCCATTCGCATAAACAAGCATGTAAAGCTCCAATGTACAGCAATATGATCAATCAACCCATGGTTTTATATGTTAGCCTACTGGAGTATGGACTACCATTATTATGTTTGTATTATTTCCACCATGGCAGAGGTATCCAAGTGTAAAATACTGATTTGCAAAGAAAAACCACCCCAGTTATTGTCATAACTAAGCTAAGATCCTCACAAAATACAAAACTTGCTCTATGTAGGATGAGGAACTTGCTTTGAAAAGCACCTCAAATCCTCAGCAACAGCTAAGCATGACTGTATTATATGTTGTGTGTCCCATCTCTTTTGACTTCAAAACACTCATACCCACAGATCTCTTGTACTGAGGAACTGTCTTTAAAAAGAAACTTTTAAAAGAAACTGAACCCATGCACTTTTCTTGCCCCAAATGCTGCAGTGTCGCACTGACTCACATGTATTTCACATGTATTTGTAGAATTTCATTTAATCAATACAGGCAAAAGCAACTTGAAACCCAAATTCTGATGCTGCACCATGATTTACCCACAAAAAGATAGAAGTACATACATACCTTATGTATTTACACATAGCTGAGAAACAAAGCACAATAACACAAAGGTCTGACTTGAAAATGTAACTGTAGGAGTCAAAGAAAAACATGTTCACCACTGCCTGCAACAAAGTACCATACTCTATATTCACAACACCTGAAGTTTCATTTGCTGAAAATTTACTGATACCCACACCAAAGAGTTTTAGTTCAACAATATTAGCAGCGAAATTCTGGTGAGAACTCCTGCTCCATTGCATTGCCTACAACACTCTTGAATCTGTCACTCTCCCAAATGAAAAATGGGAGATTATGCTGGTTAGAAGAAAAGGGAGGGGGGAAGGCTTGGGGGAGTGACAAGGTCCGAGACACAGAACAATAACAACATTAACTTTTATCTTGTCTGCAGGAAGGCAGACCTTAGCTACAAAAAACAAAGATCTCAAAACCTTGTCTAAAACTAAGGGAATATGAGGACAAGAAGTCTCTCATATATAGTCTAAGACAGCTCACTGTCTTAGAACAAAGAACAAAAAGCCTACAGTGATTTCAGTATTTTCCACATCAGTGAATCCCTTAACATTGTTTGTCAACTGCAGGGACTTAGGGAAAAAAAAAAAAAAAAAAGGGGGAGGAAATATTAACAAGGGATCTCCCTAAATCTCTAGCAGTTACTAGATAATATGAATGCTTGTTTAGGATTGATGGAACTATTACCAAAACCAAATCTATACTGAAAGCCTAGACTACTTCCTAGCAGAATTGAACTGTTAGCTAATTCCTGATGGATCCAAAGAAAAATATCTTTTCTATTAAAACACTGCTGTGTAAGGAGATATCCCTTCACTCCTGGAAACTCTGTGCCAAAGTAAGCAAATACTCCCATTTCCTTCTCCCCCCAGGTCCCCTTTACCATCCTCTTAATAACTGTAGGGCTCTTCAACAATGTTATGTCCTAAGCCTTCCCCTACTTCTGTGTTGCTATCTGTGTATTAAAGCCATCTGAGAATATGAAGCAATATTCCCAATCACACAGCCATGGAGAAGGCTGAAGTATGGAGGAGGGCTGAGGAAAGTCTGCTGGTGATAGACATACCTTCCTTGGAAAACCCAACACCCCCTGTGGAAAAAGATTATTCCAGGCAATATGGAGGTTCACCTCACCAATTTCTGTAACTGCTTTCTTTTCAGAATAGTTTGCCAAACACAATGAACTTGTGAGAATTCATCTTTAAATATAAACTTTCAAGAGATGCTACTGAATTATTAAAATGGGCTTTGAAGAACAGTCCCCAAAACATTATCTAAAACTCTGAGGATGTAACTTAAGGGGCACTTTCACTTCTTGTTTCTAACAGAATACCACCACCACTGTCATTAACGTATTTAACAGAATTTTGCAGAATTCCATCCTTGACGTGGAAAGTATAAGATTCTACTCCATTTCTTGATAAGCCACGTTTCAGAAACGTGACTAATGAAAAAGGCCAAGCAGGTCATACAGTGACCGCTCTCTTGTCAGGAGAGGTTTTATTTTTCAACATTATTTTATAGGTGCTTCCACCAAACAACTTTTGAAGAAGCAAAGGGGCTATTGACTGTTCTGCTCAGGGCTCATGCACTGCTGTGCCAACATAATTTCCAGGAAGGTTTTCTGAACAGCCATGATGCTCATCCCACTCTCTGACTTAACACAAGATAGAGGACATCACCCCATGGAGCCTGGAAACCCTGTTTCTCCACACTTTCCACACAGGGTGTCATGGGTTGACCCTGGCTCAATGCCAGTGCCCCCATGAAAGTATATTTTTCAGAATGGCTACTGTGAGATGTGACCCAAAACAGAGCAAAGCAGGCTCGAACCTGGGGATAGAGGGAAGAAACTTTATTAACCTACAACATAAAGAAAGAAGAAAACAACCACACACAAAATCTAGAATGGAAACCCTTCAAAACACTCTTCCTCCCCCCCTTTCCACCATCACACCATGAGACAAGACTTTAAATTCCCAATCCAGTTACCATCCCTCAAACACTCAATTCTCAGTCCATTACCATCCCTCACACAACCAACTCCCAGTTCATCAAGGAGAGAGGAGTCTCCCTCTTGCACCATAGGCTTCCCCAGGAAACACAGTTGAAACCTCTTGTGCTTCCATGTCACACACAGCAGCCGCCCAGAGAAAATCTGCCATGGTGACATCTTCCTTCCATGTCCAGTGCTTTCACCACTGTTCATGGATCCAAACTGCTTCTCGGGTTCCTTTTTAAGGATGCTCTGCCCAGTTCCAAAACAGTGACAGTATCTCACTTTCGGGACAGCAGTCCTCCCCATATTCACTCTCCTGGGGCCTGGGGGCTCAAGAACAGAGATCCTTCTCCTCTGAAGGCAGAGGGCTCCACCGCACCCTCCTCATCAGTCTCTGTTCACTCCACTTCTTCACCTAACACCACTGCACTCTTCTTGGCTCCCAGCCATCACCCCCCCTAGATGCAGTCTCTAAATTATAGGAAGAAATTGGTTCAGTCCTGTGCAAAGAAAAGCCCAGTCAAAGGCCACTCGAGTAATCTCCTCCATTTAGGAGGCTTCCCATCTTCTGCTGACATTTTTCACTTACTCAAACTTTCTCCTCACTTGCCCATTTCCACCTATCTCTCTTCTCCTCAAACTAGGGAGGATCAGTGTTTTTGCAGCTTGCATTGTCCATGAACAAAAGGGGTTAAAATCTCGGCCGCTGTCTGCCTGCAGCTGGGCACCTTGCCCCCGCACCTTCTCCTCCTCGGCCACGGTATCAAATTTCAAGCTGGCACAGACGGTCTCTCTCTGTCTCTCCTGGATGGGGAGGCTGCTCAAAGCATCTCTGGGTCCCTCAGGGTTCCTCCACCCTTCCCGTGCAGGGGCTCTGCTCTGGCCTACCTTACCACAGGGTCGCATGGCTTACCCCCTCCCCCACCCAGACACAGCTGGGCAGTGGAGGAGATCACTCTTCCCCAGCTGGAACCAAAGAGGAAGTTCACCTGGGAGTACTCTGCTTTTAACCCCTGTGTGTTCTCAGAGGTGTATCCAGGTCCCCAGTGGCCAAACCAGGTGCCAATATTCGAATCTGGCCACTGATTGGTTTGACCACAACTTTCCCAAAAACTCACTTCCTTGTCAAACCAGCACACAGGGCCATTATTTTCTTCACAGTTCTCTTTTTTTTTTTTTTTTTTTTCTGTAACTTCCTGAAATGGAAAACTTCAGTAAGTACTTTTTCCAATTATTTTAGCTTGTCAACCACTCTGCTACAATGATCCAAACCCAATGACTACTGAAATCAGTGAAAAGATCTCCACTGATAGAATCAGAGAGAAGCAGAAATATTATAAGGAAAATGAATTCTCTTTCCTGGGTAAAAACAACATAAGTAGTCATATTCCTGGCATAGTTAAATATTACACTGGGTTATCAATGCTCAAGCCAACATCTACACCTACATATCATTTTCCATGTAAACTTACAGTTATCAACACTGATACAGATTGGCATAAGTCAGAGCTACATGCAATAATAAACACATTTTCTAATTACTGAAAGCATTGTAATCTCTTTGGACACCAACTCTGAAACTTACTTTATTTGCAATTATAAACACCTGGCAAAGTCTCACAAGTCCACCAGAGATACTCAGTCAACGTTGGGTGTCTGATTCGTGTCAGGATCCTAAAAACATATGCAAAAAGATGGAGGGAGACAGAGAGTACTCACACAAGTAGACACTGTGTATTATGAAGTGCACTGTAATTTACTGTAAGCAGTACATTGTATGTCATATCCTCATTGTGACACTACGATAGGGAAGGCTAAATATGAAGATTAATTGTTCCTGTGCAAGTTCCTCAATGCATTTACAAAGAGGCTCTATTTCAATACCACTGAAGTGTACATTTGATTGCATATCATAAACTTTACTTAAAGTAGATCAAAAAAGCAAACAGATTCATTCACTCCATCTTTACACTGCTAGCATTTCAAAGCTCCTATCCATAAAACTGCCAAGACCTTCAATAACTAGATTTCAATTAGCAGCCAATTTAGGATTACAGTGGTGAACCTTCCAACACCAAAATACCAATTTCTGACATTTCTTATACCTTTATTTCTCTGTGTCAAAGGACACTGAGTGAAACTAACTTCTTCAACAGCATCACAGTGGAGATGGCCACTTGACAGTAGATACTTTTATCAGCAGCCATTCTGAGGGTATTAACACCAGACACTGATCAAATCTGGACTGTACATGTTTAACATTCCATCACAAGTGCAATAAAGTACTATACACACTGGCATGTCTTTTAAAACAAATAAGTCTCATCCTTCAGAAAGGAATCTTTATTAGAAATTTTAAATTCATTATCAATAATATCTTCCCCATAGAAAAAAAATACTTGGTTTTGCCTTCGTGTTTTGCTCATCATATTATGCCCCTGTTATGTCATTATCTATTTTTAACAGTCCTGTATTTTTATTGTTAATGGAAACAAAGGGCTGCAGCTCTATCATTAATGTCAACTTGTATAAAAAACATTGTCCTCCAGAATTCAGTCTTTCTAACCAGGAAAACATTTTATAATGTAAATAATATTTTATTAATGTCTGAACTCTTAATAATTCTGACAGGCAAACTACTATTATGCTATATATGCACATAAGTGCCTGCATTCCCTATGGACTAAAATGCCATCCAGGTATAATACCCCATTTGAAAGGAAAACAGCCCTAGGAATCAGCAGTACACTAGCTTCTGACAATCAAATCTCTACAAATCCTCCCTATGCTTTTAAGTGTTATTTATAATATCGACATATTAATATTGATTATAAATAAATATAATGTTATTAATAATATCACAAATATTTTTGTTCAAAACTGTTTTAAAGTGACACATGTAAATTTACTTAGCAGAACTACAGTAAGGTCCTCTGTTTGATCCTCCATAGAAATAAGAGGCAAGAAGGTCTGGTGAAAAAAAGAAAACAAATTGGAAACTTTGCCCTTTCATTGATCAACAATGCTGTATTAAATATTACAGTAGTAATGTCCTCCACGTCCTTCATGTTTAGCATTCTTCCCTTTTAAAATATATTCACCCTAGATCATTCAATGTTTCAGGTTTTTTTTTTTTTGAAAAAAACCTGCAGAATATGATAGCACCCTACCAAGTCAAGAGAAACTGAACTATTTCCTACGTCTAGATGCTTGAGACAGAGCAGTATGCAATCACAGTCCTTTATCTCATTAAAAGGTGACATAACAGATTTCTTCTGAAATCAGGGACACTAAAGAGGGCTGCTAAGGTACCTTAAATCTAATAAATTTAGAGCTGGTCATGAAATGCAACTGATAAACAAGAGGATACCCAGTCTGAGGTAAAGTGATTGATACTGGAGAACAAAAAAGAAGACTTCTTCCAATGCTTCCATGTTAAAAAAAAAAAAAGAGGAAAACAATATGCATTTGAAGGGTAAAGTTGTAGAAGGACCATTTGGTCTAAAGATGGGGCTGTAATCCCTCTCAAAAAAGGTACATGGGCAACATAGTTGCTAGTCAAGACTTCAAAAGAGAAGGCAGAAACAATTGCTATTCCAGAATCAGCTTAAGGTACATGGGCTTTATACTTCAACTGAAATTAATTAGATCGACAGCATACATGTTACTGTTTGCTGCAGTAACAGCACACATCTGACTTGTATGAGCTAACAACATTCAATAAATAAATTACTGTACCATACAAGACTTTCTGTAGCTGAACTCATACCTCCAGCTAAACTTTTTACATTATTCTGCACTTAGCCACAGATATTGAAACTACAAGCTTGAAATACTACTTGAAAGCAACGGTGATACTTGCCTCAGTTCTGAGCTATAAAAATTCATCATAAATGATTCTAAAATTGTTTAGAACTCCCACATTTCATCCATATTCCAAGCAACATTTCTATTAATAACAAATACCTTCCATACCCCTTTGATCTTTTTGGTTAACAAAAAATTTAAGCAATACTCCTTTCAAAGGAAAGTCAGATACAATGGTACAAAGATGATGTGCAAAACAAGTGCAAGAGGTTTTTTTATTATTTCAGTTTTGTCAGACAAGAAACTTTTCTAGATCTATGGAATAATGGTCATAACACCACAATTTCTGCCAGTCTAGGCAAGATACCACAGGTACACCACGATTCCTGCCAAAGCTGGTTCTGAATCTTCAATAGCTCCAGTGTTCCCACAGAAAACAGTTCATGCCACAAACAACCTAATAAGCACAGCACCAGAATAAACATATAAAAAATAATTCCCAAGCCTTTATACCAAAAAGCCAGACTCAAAAGCCATCTGAATTATTTTCACAACTACTGTAAAAACCTTTGGATTTCTAAATCCTTTACAGTTAAAATGAAAAGACAGATAGACAGAAGCAGAAGTGATATTAAATGGGGTGTAGACACTCTTAAGATAAAAATCACAAAAGATGACATTTGTATTAACTTTTTCAATTTGAAAGAGCTAGTGGTTGGCATAAAGCATTTAAGATACAAAAATGCAACGCCATTTGGGTGGGAGGTCCCAGGGTTGAGGAGGAAACCTGTCCCTTGCATAGACATTTGCTTCTATCAAAACCATAATTTTTATTTTGGTTTTTGGAACTATCACTTAAAATAGCACACTTGGTTTTGTAAACAAAACATGATTTCAGCTTCAAATTTAACAGGCAGCACAGTAACACCATGCAAATCCTAACACACAGCTACCCAGATCGTTAAATTCTGTTGCTTCATTTCCTAAGTTTTCCTACATAGTCTGACACTAACAACTAAAATGATGTAGTTAAAGGTAACAAACAGGGAAAATTAAGTAGCTTGTCAAAGTAAGTGACATTTGTATCATCTTAGTCTCATACTCTCATGCAAAGTTCCATCCAAAGCAACTTCATTATACAATCAAAACCTAAGTTACCTTCTGCACTGAAAGATGTTGCTTAATTTCCTACAGCAGCTAGTAGGTTTTGTATCATTACTAGCAGCAGCACTCAGTGATAAAGAACAGCTGCTTCCTTGTTAGAAATATTTTTTTCTTGTTAACAATTCAACTCTTGCCAAGGCAACAAGTCAACTGAAACCTCTGATGTTTTCTTTGCAACCTGCTGAGTTATCAGCAAAACCAATAGGCCACAGACTGACCTTCAAGCAAGGTCTTGCTCTAGAGATTGGTGAGTGCTGTAACTTCAATACACCCAAGGGCAATAATACTACCACAGAAGAAACTCCCTTTCAAGCTTTCAAGGTAGCAGAGGTGACGTAGTGGTTTTGGATCCTATCACTCCAATAAAAAAACGATAATTAAATAGTGCTACACAATATGAGACAATCATGAAAAAAAAAAAAAAAACCACAAGGCAAGGAAAGAAATACATTGTAAAAAGATATGCTGTGAAAAGGTTTCTTTCTGAAACTCTAGCAGTCTTGAATAGCTCACAATAGCTGTTGCATGCTAAAAGGACTTCAATTTCTTTGTATTAAGAGAAGCTTTAAAACACTATTTACATCATTTTCTAGACTCATGCATCACTACTGAAACACCTTCAATGCATTAAACATTTAAAACCTCATTACTTATAAAATAGGCAATCTTTCCCCTTCTAACAAACTATCACTAGCACCATCCAAGACTTCTTACCACTTTTGCTTTAAACTTGATGTTTATGAGAAGACCAGAATGGGAACAGGTTTTCTTGCCCTTTGAAAGCTTTTTGATTTGTTACGTAACTAAACATGTTTGTACAGCTTTCTTCATATCTACAAATCCTTAATCCACAGGATGTCAGTTCAGGCAATAATTATATGAATTGTAGACAGTCTAAGAAGGAAAGAAAGATGGAGAGACATTTGGAATTAACGTGCTGTGAATCAGTCCTGCATCATCCTTTGTCAGTGGAATTAGCAGGCTTTTCTTCCCTCTTCTTGTTGCCTTTTAGTAATAATTTTCAGTGTATTTGACACATTTCATCTCACTCGATGCACTGAACCCTAATACAAGAGAATACCAGTTTGTCAAACATACATTATTGAGGATGCACACCACTTAATCTTAGGCAGCTGACACTGTCAAAGACAAGCCACCCTGGCAAGAGCTACAGAAATGCCAGGCAAAGAGGAGAGAGGGATAACAAGTGCACAAGCACAACTGCTGAGATACCAAGCAACACAAAAGGCCAAAGCCTCCTGTCTCAATTCCCCCCATACGACAAATATCTTACAACAGTTTCAAAGCACACATTTCTACTGCTGTTGACAAGAGGAGTTGCAAGCATGAAAAGACTAGTTGTCCACTTGGCATAGGAGTCAGCCAAGTGACATCAGACACTTGAAGAGCTGGATGAGAGTAAGACTTTATTCTGAAAATAATTTTTTGTTTTTTACATGAGTTTCACAGAAACCTCTCTGAATATTTATGGGTCAAAGTAGAGTAGACACTACCATATTTGTAATCCAGGATAATCACATTGATTTGCTGCTATGGACATCAAGAAGTGCAGTCCTAAAAGGTTTTTTAAACAATAAACAAAAAAGTGTGTTACAACAGCAGAACTTCTAGGAATGCCAAGCTTTATATTTTATTGTTTCTTACAGCTGTTTTTAGTGTGAATTAAAATGATAAATGCATTTGGTCTTCAAAAGGAGTGCTGCCATTCAAAACTTAGCCAATCTTGAGATAATGCAACACACTGGTGAATTTTCTCCCTCATTCTCCTGTAAATCCTCTGATATCAGTATCTTTTTTTTTTTTTTACAATTTGGCTCAAATGCAGATGTAAGTCATTATGGAAAATAAAGGATTTATTAAAAAAGCAAAATTCTTATTTCTTCCAAGAAAATAGCCCATTAATATTTTTTAACATGGGTTCCTGAAATTAGGAAAGAAAACCAGAAATCAAGAGGACTATGAGAGCAGTAATGGTATTTTCTAAGTATATTTAACATGAACTTGCCATTAAAATGAATTTTTTTTAAATGGTTAAAAAAAACCCTCTTGCATAATTCTGGTTTATTCTACATACTAACAGTGTTTGGATCTAGTAGCTTTTAAAGTTTCCCATGTATGGTTTGTTTTTGCTAACTACACATTGAACAGATGTATAGAAAAATAATTATTTATTTAATGTCCCAGCTTTTCTTTAAAAAAACCCCAAAACCAAAAAAAAACCCTAAAAAATAGAGATAAAGACTCAAATGAAGTACCGTCCCTTGAATTATGTAACTGTTTTCTTTCGCACATTGCTATCCTTACTATTAATTTCTGCAATGTCACAAGACAGAAAACATCTGCTGAAAAGATCCTTTCAAAAAGAAAAATACATAAAAGACACTCCCCAGCTACACTGTTTACTGTAAACAATTAAAATATTTCAGTGGTAATACTGCTATTTTACTCAGAAAAAATTCTGTACAATATTAATTTCCAATAATCAGTAACAACAGGTACTTCCCCTCCTAACAACTTCAAGATAGAGCTGTATATGCCATTTCAGCAATGAAAACGGTTCTGAGAATGAATTTGGTTTTTTTGGATCAGAGAAAAAGAACCAGAAAAAAGACCGCTAGTGAAAACAGTCTTCACTAGCACATTTACAAGAAATGCTTTGTCCTTGTCTAACTTCAGGAAGTAATTCCCTTTCTTTTCAAGAAAGGGTTAGGTTTTATTTGGGATTTATAACATGGCAATACTTTAATGCAAATTCCCCAGGAGGGACAATAAAGAGGCATTAGTAGGAGAGAACCAAAGGAAGACCCCGTACTAAATATTTCGATAGTGATGCCTTCAGTCTGAAATCCAACATCTTGAGAAGTTCAGGTTAGAAGGAAAATATTTTACAGCAAAAATAAGTTTAGAATAAACTGTCTATGGGTTCAGCAGCTGACATTATTAATTCAGAAAACTTCTCAGCTTAAGCAGCCATGTACATCATAGAGCTGCTTTCTTCTCACATAGGCAGCCTGTTCTGTTCTACAACAGTTAGAAGTTCCTCAAAAAACTTTTCTTTTAAAGACAAGTGGTGCTAGAGAAAAATCATTCTTCTTCAAACTAGGAAAAAGAGGAAGAAAAAGAAAAAATAAGCACCATTTCCACCTAATCCATGATATAATATATTGCACTGGAGACATGTACATTACAAAAAGAGATAAACATTAAGAATAGAATCCAAGAAACATTTCTTTTTCCTGTTCTCTAGCTCAAAAAGTAGTGTGTATTCTAACATCAGTTTCAAAAAAAACCACTGCCATCTTTACAAGAGACACAAAAATCATCCTGAAGCAGTCTAAGTTTGGACAAGTAGCATCTTTGAGCAGAAAATAACTTTATAGTCGAACACCAACTTCATAAGAAACCACTCTCCCAGCAGGCACTGGTAGGAATTTTTAGTAAAGAAAAACAAAGAAAATAACAGCAAATTTGGGAGGGTAGGTATAAAGAGAATGCAAGGATTTTGTTTTATTGGCTTTAGCTGGTAACAGGTCCCCTTGCTCCTGCTCTACACCTAGGCAGTTCCCTAAGTCTTTACAGAAGGAGGATTTCATCTCTTGGAACCAGTGTGAGAGAACAAGGCACTGGTGGTGGACAGAAGATTGTTCTACAACTAAAATTTTCCAAGTACCTTACACTGAATGGAACAAACACAAGTTTAGGACAGTTAATGCCAGACTCAATACAAAATCTCCTCTTCATTTGAGTGAGTCTCTCACTCTGTCTTCTACTGCAGCAATGGAAGAAAATAATTCAGGTACATTTAATCTGACCTGCCTCAACCAGAGAATTTCTCCTACTTCCCAGAGAAACCCTATTAAGAAGCATGCATGTAAAGTAATCAGAACTGCAAGGGAGATACCAAAAGCTTTTCTTCTTCTGAAATGCAGTCAGCACTTTCAGCAGCAGGGCTGACAAACATACAAAATTAAAAGAAATAGAGGCACATAATTAGTTTGACTTTAATCAATCCCCAGTAAGGTCATTGTCAATCTGACTAAAATTAAATCTAAAAATTCTTTCAAGAGCTTGAACTTAGGTTTATACTTAAGTTTATGCCCTGCTCCCTTGCACAATTCATAATTAGATTTTTCAAAAATATAAACAAATGCTTGACCCCTTCCATGCAGCTCTGTCAGCTTTAGAATGTATCGTCTCTTGCAAACATGTCCACATCTTGTGATGGTTTCTATGGCTAGTGCTTACACTACTATGAAAAAACAGTGCTTGGCTACTAGAATTTTTGATGACCTGAGGAGAAAAAAAATTTCTAGTTCTTTTCCTTCCACTCCCCAAGAAAGACAGGGAATTTGAAACTAATGAACTAATATTCACAATAAAAAGGAACATTTTATACTCCAGAACAGAGCTTTAAATTTAGCATTTTATTCCTCTGATACCATGAACCACAATAAGGAAAAAGGCTTCTTCTTTTCCTTCAACCAATACAATCCCTTAATAATTCAAACTTCAAAACATTTACATAAAATATTAGCATTATATATTTTAATTGATAAACTGAGCCAGCAAGGTAATCAGTTTTCAATTACTTGTGGCAAATAGTTAAGGTGATAGTGCATAAACTAATAACTGACAGCAGTCATCTAATGAACAGGTTCATGCCTTATGGAAGTAATGAGCTTCTGGGTTCCATTTTTAATAGCCACCTGCAATCATAAATATGTATTTCCTCTTCTGCTTCATGAAGAAGTTTACTAATCTGAGCTGTGCTCACCACAAAGCCATTCAGCATAACTTCTTTTTGCAAGGACCATACACTGTTATTTATGTTATGGAATGCGTTAGTGTAGTTGCAGGTGTAACAAAAGTGTTAACTGATTTATTGCAGCAAGAGTGTTAACTGGTACATCACATCAGTTTTACATCTTTGTAAATGGGCTCTGAATAATATCATACTTACAACATCAAACTTCTGTGTGATGTTCCCCTGGACATCAAGTAAATAAACTTTGCCATAATGTGTTCCTAGTGCCAAAAACTGTGAAAGAAAGAGATTGATTACATAAACACAAAGACACCACAAGAAATACTATAATGCTAAATGAACTCCAGGATAAGCAACACTGGAGAAAAGAAAAAAGCCCACCACCTTCTACAGAGAAAGGTTATTTTAACTGTACCCAAAGAATAAAACAGGATTTCAAGCCCATATTACTGTGATAGTGCAAGTTAGCTGTCAGAATGAGTCATGAGGACCCTCATCCACTGACAACTAATGGTGCGTCTGTAGTCTGTATACACCGGCTGATGGACTGTGGCAGCAAATTAAAAATGCAGCATGAGAGCAAGAACCAACAGAGATCTGAAATAGTTCCTTTCTGCAGCTTTGTTTCAATCCTAATGTTTCCTTTGAGCTTTATTTTTAATTCTCCTTCGTTATTAAAATAAAAACAAAGTGTTCAAACACAGCAAAAGGCCACCTGTAAGCCACTGGTAAAATACAGTTGAATTATGGAAGGTCTGTGACAGTGCATTTAAGCACACAGATAATTCCTGGATTTGCTTTCCTTCACATAGCAACATTCCTAAGTAGACTACTCCCAAGACAAATACACTTCCTTGGTAATCTCAAGAATTTTATTCTAAAAAATAGTAGCAAAATAAAGAAATCTCAACATAAATCCATACTATCACAAATTTATTTTGATACAAACAAGTAGGAAATAGATTCTGAGATTCTGAGAGATCTGATGTTAATTGAACCATGTGAACTACACCTAAACAGAAAAGATAAAATTTCAGTATTACCTGATTTATGACAGAGGTTTCTTTTATTTGCCCCCTCCCCCATCCTCCCACTTTCAGCATTACTGAAATAGTCTAGGCTACTCAATTCTCTGTATTTTACTGCATGTGAGCATGCTTCATTGCAACTTATAATGAAATGCTCAAATTTACAGGCACTGCTAAGCATGTCAGTCAGGCAGCACAATCTTTAAAAATAACCTTACAGAAAGTCAAGGTTTAAAAGGATTTATCAAAATGGAATTGCTTAAAATGAAATTTCTGTTCAGGCACTTAAAATATGAAGCTACATTAAAAGGAGGCAAGAAAGGGAAAGAAGGGGTTCATTAGAAATTCATTCCCTGCAATGCCTTTCACTCCTGCAAGGTTGCCTTTTTTCAGGAAGAAAAAAGTCCCCTGGGTAAAAAAATCAATACTGGTTAATAAAACATCAGGTGTGCAGACATAACTAGGTATGACTATTTCACTGCACAGGCCTGCTTGAATGCACCAGGTGCCATGACGATTAGTCATCCAGTGCAGACAGCAAGCCTGGTGAAAATATGACGCTTTAGCAGCAAAAATGAAAAAAAAAATAAAAAAAATCTGAGGGGAAATTAGTCTGAATGCAGGAGCCAGACCACAGGATTCCCAGCAAAGTTAAACTGCTTTAGTCAGAGTCATGTTTCACATACTACTGTAAAATTTTTCTAATGATATCATTTAGCAGGGCTTTTCCTATTCCTTCAGGGAAAAAAAATCCTGAAAAAAACAACCAGAATGAAACAGAAATATCCTTGCAAAACCTATAACCCAGCTTCATTTTTAAGCTCTGTTGCAAGAGACCTATTCCTAAAAGACTGCAGTACCTGGCTTCTAACAATATTGATTCTTCTCATAAGTAGTGTATCTAGTTTACAGGAAAACTGAAAGTGCTGGGATACTTCAACAGTTTTCCTGTATTGTCACGCTTCGTGACACTATAGCAAAAGCTGTATCTGTGCACATCCTTATAGAAAAATCCTGTTAAACTCTTGGCTTTCAAAATTTACCTGAGATGCAGGAATAAAAGAATTTGTGGCCAAATTCTGTGGCATTTTCTGTGGCCAAATTCTGTGGCCAAATTCTGTGGCCTTTTCTTGCCACAGAATTTCTGGCCTATTCTGTGGCCAGAAACAGGCCACAGACAAAGAGGAAATGCTTGTCAATTTTCCAAATATCTGTGTAATTCTAAGTTGTCAAAAACATTTTAAAAAGACTTATTGTTTTCATTCACACAGTTAAAATACAAGCTTCATCTTAAGAGCCTCTTGAGCCATAGCAACAGTCCTCTGAGGAAAAGAAACACAGCACAAGTCAATCTAAAAATATAGCCAAATAATAAAGACAGATCCCTCAACAATATCTGTAAAGGAGATACTACTGGCTATGAAAAATTATATATTCAGAAAATAGGTACTATGTTTTACATATTAGTAGTTGACAAATCATTAACTCACACTTTCAGACACACTTCAGAATGCCTCAATATTCTAAAATGTTTTTCAGTACGTATAAAAGAGAAGAAAACTCATAAAACATAAAAGCAATTGTTTAAGTCACTAAAGAAGCGTATGAAGTTTATTCCTTTTAAGAACAAAATATTAATTATTTTTAAAATTACCTTACTTTGCATTGTCTATTACTTTATCCTTACCATCCCTCTGGTACATCAAAATCTCTAGCATGTGCAGTTCCTCTCTTTGTTTTTAACATACTGAATCAGGGAAGGGGGACAGGGAAGTGTTAGTGTGACACCCCCCAAAAGTAAAGCCTAAGCAAACAAAAAATACAGTAATTACATTCTTCTACATTGTATTAACATGTCTTCTACAGCAAAATATATGCTAAGCTCCTGGCATGATCAAGTTGGTCTTTACTGACATGGCTGTACAAATAAGCACAGTATATACCAACTTGCTTTCTGAACAAAAAAAAGTTAGGACTGTATTCTGATTGCAGTTCTTAATACTGTTCATAATTAAATCCGAGTGAGCATTTTTCTAGTAGCTTATGTAAACATCTCATCTAACAAATCACTGCATCTTGAATTCTTACCTCATTTCCTCATTGAGAGTATGTGTTTCCCACTGAAAAAATGCTTGATACAAACAAGAAGGGAATTGATTCTGAGAGATCTGCTGGTAATTGAACCATGTGAACTACTTGTTTTATCACTGAGAGAATGTGGATTTCTCAATACAGATTAATGGTGAATTTTGTTTACGTTACTGTTGCCTTGTAGTGCAACTCTAGATTTAGTATCACTTCTACACAGAAATATACTGATGCATTACAAGCACAGATAAATATGTAAAACTGAGCAGAAGTGCTATCTCAGCCACAAAGTCACATAATACCTTTTCATGCACTGTCATGCAGCTGGCTGCATCCTTCTGGAGAATTTCAGTCACTCCATTAGAAAGCCGTTCATATTTGAGCTTAGGTTCTTCTTCACTCTCATCTTCCTACATTTTTAGGAGTGTAAGGAAAAGGGAGCAAGAGAGAAAAACAACAACAACAAAAAAAACCTTAGACGTTTATTTTAGATAAAAACAAATTAATAGATATCCCAAAACTATCACACAGCAACAGACAAAGATGGATCACTGCGATCTCTTCACAACAGCCATTACAATCAAAAGCCAAACTTTAATCATCTGAAGGGGTTTGGGCTGTGCTTTTTTGTTACTGGTTTTTCTTTTTACTACAAAGTTCTGAGTGCAAAGTCTGTATAGCAGCATGTCAATTTAGCTGTAGGAGGCACTTACTTGATATCTTAAAAGCAGGAAAAAATGTGCATGTGTACTTTGTTACATAAAGGTAGTCATTTGCAATTTAGAAGTAAGATACAAAAAGGATGGATATGATAACGAACGATGACAAAATAAAGTGTGTCACTGTAGTCACAATGAACTGAAAGCTGAAGCATGCATGTTACAAGAAACTTCACGACCTTTACAAGATGCTGCACCTCTGTAGGAAGGATAGAGGCAAAATGCTGTGAACAAAAATAAGAAGAATCCACTAGGAATAAGTTAATTGTATAAAATCCACCCATGGGCTTATGGTAAAAAAAAAAAAAA
>VZRH01002379.1:114897-137894 GCA_013397555.1 Urocynchramus pylzowi
AAAAAAAAAAAAAAAAAAAAAATACTATAAATATGTTTTTTGGGAAGAGGATCTGGACACATTATATTCCTATGAATCACGTTTATCTTCTGCATGTTAGGATCTTTTCCTGGTAAATACTGAAGCGTTCCTCTCTTTTCAAGCATGTTAGGTATTATCACCCAATCACTATTTAAATGCAAGGAAAGATCATGGGACAAAGAGTGAAGAAAAGGAAACCAAGTTAAAAAAATACATCAACCAAAAAAAAAAACAAGCAGCAAATTTATTGCTCAAAGAAGACCCAACACGCTTATCTCTTAGGAAAAAAAAAATCCTAGTTGCAAAATAGCTCTTTGGTCATAGGCATCTATCTGTAACAGACAGTCTACAGAAGCACAATGCCAGAGAGATTCCACAGGCTTCAGTAAGTCTCAGTTAATCTTATACATGCACAGACATACACAAACCCTTATATATCCCTTATAACTCACTTGGAAACAGTATACCTGCAATAATATTCTCCTACACTTGGTATTGACTGTAATGAATATATCAACATTGAGTATGTTTCCCACATAAAACATATCTTCCATTCTTAAGCAACCAGAATATACCAATGCAGTGCTCTAGTTAAAGGAGTGCCTTGACTTCCACCAACCACTGCCTTCCAATTCCTAAAAATGCACAGTGTCAGCCTACAGCAGAACTGTATTTGTGCAACACTTTCTTGTAGACATGATGCAAAAAAATAAATTTGGAAGAGAGACATGTTAACAGGTTAATAAACTGCATTTTGCTTAAATTGCTTTTGCAGTAATAAAGCCAGTCTTTCCCAAGTTAAATAGTACAGCCATTTACTATGGGTGCTACCATCATATATGGTAACATGTACCTAACCTCATCCAAAACACAAAAAAGCCATATATGCCTATGGAAACACCCAAAATTTAGTCCCATGGTTATAGAAATATGCTGCAAAGAGAGTCTGTTTTAAAATGTTACACGAGAGTTTTATGACAGAATACAAATGAGATTAATACAGGGATGTCAGCAGTGCATGACGTAGGAGTTTGAAGTGGGATGTCAAAATGTCCACTAAGAAACAATTTTATTTAGTAAATCTAACACTGAACAAAGTTGTTACTAGACAGAATGACAATGTCAAATTACAGGTCTGTATATAAATCAGTCAGATTTCTCATGCCTACAGATTGTTAATAAATGGCTAACAGGTAGAGGGAGGAGGTAAAGCCAAAGTAAAAAGCATACATTTGATGGAAGGAGAGTGTAAGGAAGTATATGTCCATTTTATAACAATTAATACATTACTGCATTTTATATATTGCTTACAGAGATTACACTTGAAATGCATGGGCAATCATTGAATAAATTCATAAAAGTAAAAATTGAACTCCAGTCATCTAGTTTTTATAAGATCTCACATGTTGCTGGGGCCAGTACATCCAATGTGCAACCAACATGAAAAGTTAATTCTAGTCTCTGGAGTAGTTTGCATAAAATCATTCATCCATGGACCATTAGATAAATTTACTGTAAAGAAGTTTTGCCTGTCTTATTTATGAGTGAAAACTAAGTAATTTTTTCTGCACATGCATATACAAAAAATATATACTTTCAAAAGTGAATGCATCAAAGCGTTCTGCCAGGCTTCAAAGTAAGTAAATAAAAAGAAAACTCCCAAATATTAGGCATGATGATGTACCTATTTCACGCTTTCTTGACAGGTATCTATGTTAAATAAAAGTCAAGCTAAAAGGTGAACTGAAATGAGGTTGGGGCGCTTTCTTTAAACAGAATGAAATAAAAAGGTGATTTTCAAAAATTCAAGATTAATACTTCAGACTCTGATTTATTAAATGCATTTGATGATCTCTTATTTAGAGTATCAGGGTTTAATAATTTTAAAGGTATTTTCCTACCAGGAATAGCTTTTATGTAGTTTGAGCTTCTAAAGTAAACAAAAGCCAGTGTTAATAAAAGCAAATCAATAATTTTGGTCAAATTTTAATAATCTTGAAAACCCACAAATTAAACCATGAGCAGCCTGAGTTGAGATGTCAGTTAGCTGTGTTTCTATGACAACCTAGAGGAATAGTACAAGCCCTGACTTGCAGCAAAGCTAAGATATAAACAGAGTGAAATTTACCCCATACAAGAGAACTCACAGCTTTCCTTTTTTAAGGGAAAAATAATAAAAAATCAATTGCTGAATTTACATGTATTTTTACTAACTGTATGACACTTTTAATTAAACCCTCCTAGAGGATTCTAAAATTTTGAAAATAAATTTTGTAACACTGCTTTTTGTACCACCACTTAATACTGTTTCAATATTTAATGTCTAAAATTATCTGAAATAACAATACTAAAATTTGAGATTCTTGACAAATGCTTTAAGAGAAAAATAAATATTTACTGCACAAAATGTGTAAAGCACATTTTGTAAAGCACACATGGCAGCCTTAAGCTCTGAAAGGCAAGGAGACCCACAGAGCTGTCAGGAGTAAGGTACCTTTGTGATGTTGTAAAATAAATAATGACCATTTTTCAATAACAGGAATGCTAACTTGAAACTCATATTCCATTTGATTTTCCACTTGCCTTTTAAAGCTAAAGCTAACAGTCATATCGCTAAAATATGCTGTAAAGAACAGGCATCCATAAACATTTCCCATTGAAAGGACATTTCCAACTGAATGAAATACCCTAATTAGCCCCTAATACAAAGTCCTCCCTACTGAGAGCTCTTCCAGTTGTCATTGCTGAACACTCCTGAACTGAAAACAAATTCCTTCTCATTCACCCAGCACCTATACAATACCAACTCTTCTTCTGGAACGGATTTACAAAACTAACAAGAGCTACAAATGTGCAACAAGCTCTCAACAAGCCAGTGCCAATGCAAGGGATTCTCACCAGACTTTCTGAACTCAGGTTCACAATCTTCTTCACATATTTAGCCCCATCTTTCCTAGCTTTGCCTACAGGAACTGCTGTGCTAGAACCATGAGTAGGAAAAAAGAAAAAAAATCTGAAATCAGTCCTTGTGAAGAAAATTTCCAGAAGGAACCTGTGGACAGTTCCCAGAGTTATTCCATTAGCCCACATTTGCTCCTGCAGCAGCAGATCTACCCACAGGACAGTATGCCACATGAACTACATACTCTATTGATTACAGATACTCTAATTATGTTACAGGTACTGACAGCAAAACTTGTCATCCTTCCCACACAATTTGCCCTCAAAGTTTTTCAAAGCCTTTATGGAAATAAACACTGCATACATTATTGCCTCCTGTCTCCCTGCAAACCTCTCAGTGACCCCGGCCAGCCCCGGGTCGGCAGACAATGGGGGGGCACCCCCAAAGCGGCCAACAGCAGGGGGGGACACTCTCTTGTGCCCCGAGGGTACTGATGGCAACTAGGCTAGTCGCCTTTGCAGCAGAAGAGACACTGGAGACTTTGGTAGAGAAAAAAGGCCGACTCTCAGCAGGGGGCTATTCCAAGGTTTATGCGGAGCTCCATAGGGACCCCTGCAACCTCAGGGGGCCTCCTGCTCAGAGCGCCCCATAGGGATGCCAAGGTTACATTTAAAGGGAGGTGGAAACAAAAAGTAGATAACATTTGTTGACCAATAAGGGTGCTAAAGGGATGGAAGCTAAAGGTATGGACATTTCAGACAACGTATAGGATAATTCTTGGGGGGCTGACTCCTGGCCTCCAGCTAATCACACGACGGATTGGGCTGAAGGTTCTGGATAAAGAGGATGGGATGCTAAGTGATTGACAGAGGGCCAGGGCGGCGATTTGGGGATGATCTCGACCCAGGAGAATGATAACACAGGTATAGGGAAGGGGTACAGTTTGGGGTAAACTACTTGTGAAAAGTAAGGGAATACAAAAAACTATTGCAAAGTATTACAAAATATAAAAGCTACAACAATTATGAGGCAAGTGTTCTTCCCCTTTGCTACACATCTGTCTGGTCGCAGATAGAACTGCAATTACTCTAAATGTCCATTCCAGCCTTGTTTATGGCTGCAAGTTTTGATCCTGCAAAGCATTTAAACTTCAATACAAAGATAGCTAAGTCCACCACTGAAGCAATTTCAAAAAGGACACACTTACACCTTACTCCAACAAGGCCCTAGTGTCACAGCCCTTCTTAAAAGGCTATGTCTGAAAAAAAAAAAACAAAAACAAAAAAACCAACAAAATAAACAAAAACCCTACAGTTAACTTTTTTACATGCTTACATTGATTTCAGGGATTATAAGAAAAATGGCAATTACTTTATTTCCTCCTGGCCAGGACAGGGTTAATTTTTTTGCAGTAGCTAGGGGAGGCATGGCTAGGACACAGAGGCTATCCTACACCACCTCATGCCATTGCCAGGAGTGGGGAGGGAAGGGGACCCTTCTGAGGAGAAGGGGTTCCTTCTGTGATCAGAGGACGGGTTGGATAATGCTGGTTCCAACCCAGAGTGGCAGGTGAGTATGGGTGAGTATTTTTGTATGTGAATCACTATCTCTCTTTTGTACACTTTAGTTATTAGTATGTCGCTGTTACTGTTCATTTTCTTATCTCATTGCTGTTTCTAATAAATTGTTCTTCTCTCAACCCATCATCTTTCCCTTTTGTGCCTCCTACTCTCCCCTCCAGCCCAATGCAAGAGAAGGGGAGGAGGGGAGCAAGTGGTTTGTAGAGTCACAGTGGGAGCACTAAAGTGAGGAGTACCATTCCTAAATTGCAACACTCCCTAGCTTACTGAGTCATTCAAAGTGTTCTGCCTCTGTGTGTCTGAATACTTAATGTTTAGGACACATTATAAAATCTCATTAAAAAAAACCCAAAAACCAAAATCGAACCAAAAAACCTCATTCTGCTGCAGAAAGTGCAACCCCAATACTACTGCAAAACAGTGAGAAGAGACTACTACTTGGCAATTTGTGAGAGTAACTTTTCTTGACATTTAATACAGGACAGACCTTTAGAAACCATACCAGCACATTTATTTATTTAAATAGTCATCACTATCACACTATCTATCACACTAGAAGAAAAAAATTAAACCAACTAGTTAGAGCTCCAGAATTACTAGTTTACACACTCTATGAAAATCTCCAGTAGAACTAAAGAAACCAACTCAAATTGTTTTTGAATTAAAATAAAACTTCATAGAAGATTTTAAGTTATGCAAAAATGAATAACTGTATCCTTAGAGCTCCACTGGGGGTGTCTTCACTTCTTACAGAAATTCAATGACAAATATAAAAAGAAAAAGAAACCAACGTAAAAAGGCCTCAAGCCCCAAAATGAAGTCTCCAGGGATAGTTATTTATTTCTCTTGTATATGTGCAGAAGCTCAAAGTGCAGCAAAATACCCAGCAGAACAGTTGCCAACATCATTTATTACTTTTCTTGGTTTTGACATCTTGACTTGATCCAAGGTATAATCATCTCCAACTCCTAATTTTTTTAATAGAAATAATGTCTTAATCAGGACATTGACTGATTGTCTCAGCTTTAGTTTTGAGGGCCTGTAAGGCTGGCTGGAAATGATGTTTCACCTATAAATCCCCTATTTGACATGGGAGCAAAGAGTACTTAGCCAAGTGCCTGGTGTGTGGCTGAGAAGCAGAATGGATGACTTCTAGCCAGACTGCTATGAAAGGCCCACCATCAGTGGGGTTTTACACCACCATCTGACCCCCTGGCTGTCTGCAAACCCTTTTTCTCACCAGAATTGCTTGGAAGGATTGCACCCAGGATAGCTGTGCAAACCTTACTTTGGACAAGGGAGCCCAACAAGTACCTTACAAACTTAAGGTTAACTGCCACAAGATTTCCACAACAAGACAAGTACTACCCAACAAAAGATACAGATAAAGCTTTTTATTTAAACCTTCACAGCATTTCTATATCTGGGAACTGCATCAAATGGGTCATAATGCCTCCTCTGGCCCAATAAAGAAATTATGAACTTTCCAGTTCAGCTCTCAGACCTTTGCTAGGACCCAACTAATCTCCATTCATTCAAGGTAAAGAGATAGGATTTACAGATGAACCTGATTTTACACTTGATGAACCCCATTCCCCAAAATCTACGGGGAAAATATCTAACACCAAGTCCCTCAGACAAGCAGGTTCATTTATCTGTCATCTCTAGTTTTCTCTACCCACATTATATTTACGCTAAATGTGGCTCAGACAATCTGGTAATCCAGATAATCAGACAGAAACTTCTATATTCTCAGTATCACCCTGCAAATATCCATGTGCATAATTTCTCACTTCCTTCTTTACCATATTTCACACCAAAACATTTTCTAATAGCTGTGTGCTAAAAAACTAAGACTTACCATACTTTTCTTGTATCAAATGGCAGTAATTAAGCTTGACAAACCATACAGTTTCTTCACCCTGGAAGTAATGCTTCAGTTTAGACACCCTTCCTCAGCTAGGACAATGAGCAAACTCTTCAACTTTGCTGATTTGGACAACTAGGCAAGATGCAGGGAGAGCAACTCTCCAATACAGCTCTGTAGGACTAGGTCTGCTGGCAGGGTTACTCTCAGTTTTGGGACGCAAATGGAAAACAGTGACTCTGCACCACCACAATATTATGAAGGTTAAAGAATCGAAAGACTGCCTTCACTGTACCAGTCAAACCCGCCTATAATCCAATTATCCAAAACACATAAAGGGTCTGGCTTCCACTCAAACACTTAACCTCCACTTTTAAGGCTCACAAGTCTTCCCTAAGCCCCTCTCTTACAAATCTCTGCTCCATCCCCTTGTAACCCTCAGATGGACCTCTGCTGATACCCTAACTTCCCTCAAACACTTTATCAAGCCCTCTCAGCCTAGTCTACAAGTCCAATTTCAACACTTTTCAGTGTGCCTGCCAGGAACCCCATTTTCTTTGTCTCCAAAACTACCATGTCCTTAGTCGGAAGCTCACTTCCAGCCAGGCAACCCTCATGGCATAGCTTTATTATACAGGGTTTTTGATGACTACTTATAGCCTGACATGAAACAGCTGTTCACAGGACACCAGAATCCAGCATGAACAGCTCACCAAATATACTATAGGTGGTTATTGGAAAAGGCAGGCCACAGGTCCCATCCCAGCAGCACACCCACACCTGCTCAGAGACATCCAGAGGACAGAGATCAAGACTGACCACTGAGTAAATGGATTTGGCAATGCAGACAATCACCATCCTGTATTTCCATTACCTCTTTCCATATCTTAAAAGAACAGATGTTCTTATAATACATGGAAGGAAAAAGGAATTTTATTTACTAATTCAGGGTTGACATATGCAAATGAACACACTGCTCATTTGCAAAACAACGGAATATGGCAAATGAATAAAAATATCTAGCAAAAAAACCTACTGTGAGTGAAAATATCACATGGTAGCAACACGTGACTTAACACATGCAGGAGGGTTAATAAAAGTAGAAAATATTAAGCAGCAAGCTGTAACAAATTGCTAACATCTGCTGATGAATTTAAGGAAGTAACATCATCATGTGACAACACAGTTGGGAGAGCCCTTTGAATTCCACCCCAGACCATGTCAAAGTCCCTGTACTATCTGGTAAAACCAATGACTAGATTATTTTGTTTGTTTTTTGAGAACACAAAGATGAAGAAAACTCCTAATCTTTACCCACTAAATGCTTACCCTGCTCACAACTTTAAGTACAACAACAACTGGGTTATACCTGTGATTTACCTGAGGTTTGCCTTCTCCCCTTCTTCCTTGTTCTACTCCTATTTCACAGTCATAAAACAGTTGGTCTTCATAAAGCCTACTACTGCCTTATGACTGCAGGCATCAGAATATAACTTGTACTTTAAAGATGAGGCGTAGAAGTTTTGAACCCTACACTTTAAGTTGGTGTATTATCTATTTGATATCAGAGGGAACCCAGGAATATTTCTGGACATTTGTCCGCTTCCTTCTACTCTTAAAGCAAACATGTTCAACTTCAAGTAATCTGACATACACTTAACTGCATTACGTGTGCGTATCAGTAGAGTCTTATTTTTTCCTCAACATCAATTGGAAAAATTTATTTGAAGACAATGACCAATTCTGGTCAGAATGGGGGTAGAATAAAGGTTTATCTTTGGAAAGTTTTAGAAGTCAAAATTGTCAAAAGATGAAATTTACTGAGGTGGGCAATGAAGACATAACACTGTCATTGTAAAGGAGGCAGCTATTTACTCAAAGTTCTTCCATTGTAACGTCACGCTTCTTTGCTGTTTGCCTCTGATGCTGCCACTTTTGAAAGAAACTGCACACAAGACAACCTACTGCCTGCCATTCTGACATGGAAGTCAGAAAAAAACCCTAGCCCAAATCCTGCTTCTTCTCACACATCTGGAACATGTTATAGTTTAGAAATATACATATAAATAACATCTGGAAATGAAATATAACATCTGGAACCCATGTTATAGTAATATAACATCTAGGTATAGAAATATAGATGTATATAAATGTATAGAAATATAACATCTGGAACCCATGTTATAGTAATATAACATCTAGGTATAGAAATATAGATGTATATAAATGTATAGAAATATAACATCTGGAACCCATGTTATAGTTTAGAAATAATTTAAACAATCATTATTTCTGAAAAAAATAGCTGGAACTTCACAACAAAGATTTAAATTTTTTTATTTTCATTGTTGCAAAACCTGTAGAAGATTGTTACTCTGTATGATCAAGAAACACAAAGTATAATTTAGAATGTAATTTGGTCCTTAAAGAGATAGCACCTTGTGCTGGCTTTGCAAAAATTGATTTTTGGTGAAGAGGCAAAAGTCAGCTGTGGTAGTAATTCTCTGTGAGGAGCTGCTAGTGGCTTCCTCCATGCCTGGCAAAACCAATCACTGGCTAGCTTGGAAAACTGGCACACTGCTAAGCCAATTAGAAAAGCTGGAAATGCCTCTATGATAACACATTCAAGAATGAAAAAAACGCGGGAAGCTCTTTTGCTCACTGCTCTGTACAGACGAGTAGGGGGCCAGCTGGGGCCCCTTTCCCAGAGGGGGCTGCTGGACCCTGGCTTCGCTGCAGCTCTCTTGGCATGGCTTGTAATGGACTTTATTTACTTGGATGCTTTTAACCAGCCATGCTGCAGACAGAAAGACAAAAGCAGCAGCAGCGTTTCTTTTTTTGGTGTCCTGAACGAAGAAAAGGTGCGGAGTGGAGCCAGTAGCCTTGCATGGTTTGCACAGTGCTGGCAGAGACCATATGACCAATTGACAGAGATGCACGGTGAGCAATTCCCTGACTGCAGAGCCTGGACAAGATTAACCTTTCAGCGCTGCAGAGCTCTATAAAAACTGTTTCAATTGATAGAACTTGAGAAGAAATCAACCTACTGTGCTGGTTTTGCATTGGAGGCATTCACAGAAGTGACTTTCTAATAGAACCTGCTAGCAGTTTCCACCTCGTATGACAAAAAACCAATCAGTAATTAGTTTTCAGAATTGGCAATCTGTTAAACCACTGAGAAGGCTGGACATGCCTCTGTGAATATACATGTTAAAGACAAAAAAATCCCAAGAAGTTCTCTTTTGCTTCCGGCCCTGAGAAGGTAACAAGGCCGGCCCAGCCCCCATCTCAGCTGGGCTGGGCGGGGTCTGCCACTGGGCAAGGCCCTATCAGCTGCTGGGCTCAAGGAGGGGAGGCCACTGGCCCCTGGCATGCTGCAGCTGAGCCCTGGCCTGGCTGCTGAGATCCTAGCTGCTCCCCACAGCCCAGCCCAGCCGCAGCTCTGGCTGCAAGCTACCAAGCCTGGCCGGGGTCACGTGACCATCTGCAGGCCCAAGGCTAGATATTAGCTCCTGCAGTGCACAGATAAGATTTGCAGAATTTCAATCCTCCCTCAATTGAGAAAAAAGGACAGNAGAAGTTCTCTTTTGCTTCCGGCCCTGAGAAGGTAACAAGGCCGGCCCAGCCCCCATCTCAGCTGGGCTGGGCGGGGTCTGCCACTGGGCAAGGCCCTATCAGCTGCTGGGCTCAAGGAGGGGAGGCCACTGGCCCCTGGCATGCTGCAGCTGAGCCCTGGCCTGGCTGCTGAGATCCTAGCTGCTCCCCACAGCCCAGCCCAGCCGCAGCTCTGGCTGCAAGCTACCAAGCCTGGCCGGGGTCACGTGACCATCTGCAGGCCCAAGGCTAGATATTAGCTCCTGCAGTGCACAGATAAGATTTGCAGAATTTCAATCCTCCCTCAATTGAGAAAAAAGGACAGAGTGAGAACACGTAGAAGAACAACATAAAGACACCAAGGTCAGTGAAGAAAGAGTCAAGTCCCAGATGGGAGGGATGAAAAAATGCCTTGATCTTGAGGCTGAAATACTCTTGTAGAGCTACCGAGAAGAATGCAATTGATACATCAGACTCTTTTTCTCTGTAACTCATTGAAAGTATGGGAAGATTAAGTGTTCAAATTGTAGATATGAGGAAAGGCCTCTATGCTAAAGTAAGCAAATGTTGAAGTTAGCTGTGATCCCACGAGAAGTTTGAACAGAGAGAACAAAGTGATGAAGACTCACTGCCCCAGGGAAAGATCTCTGTTCTCAGAGATGAAGATGATCTCAAAGATAGAAGAAGAGAACCTTTGCTCTTGAACAGCTTATCCTTAAAATAGTACCTCATAAGTTGACATGGCCCATAAACGCAGCTGTGGTGAAAGAAAAGAAAGCTGTGAAAAGTAGGAGGGACGTCATGATTACAGATTTCCGGCTGGCTGCTATTTGTGGAAATTAAAAGCCATGAGAGAACTGTTTTCTTGCAGAAAAGTCTCCTAATTAATAAATTAACAAGAGAGACTTCTCTCCCTAAGTGAACTCAAGAAAGACTATTCTAGAAGTGATAAACTGACTAAATTGTTTCTGTATGTTGTTAGTGAGAAAGAAAAGGTTGAAGGGGAGAGAAGTGTTCTAAAAGTTTTATTCTGATTCTTATTATTCTTTCTTTTCGTTATTGTTAATAAAGTTTTCTTTATACCCTTTTCAAGTTTTGAGCCTATCACAGAACAAGAAATCAGTAAGTATATTCTAGTGCGTGTACTGGTATTTAACCAGTGTTAAAACCCACCACACCTACAAATACCAATTCTCTCCTGAGTCAGAGAAAAGGGAAAAGTGAAGACACATGAGAACAGTATGACAGTGCTAAGGTAGGCGAAAAAAAGGGAGGGAGAGGAGGAGGTGCTCCAAGCGTCAGAGCTGAGATTCTTCTGCAAGCTGTGGTGATGACTATAATACAACAAACTGTTTCCCTGTAATTCATTAAGTGCATGGGGGCAAATTTGTTCTAAAAGTTTATTTTAGTTCTCATTTAATTCTGTTAACAAATTTTTTTTTCCTTGACACCTTTCAGAGTTTTGAGCCTATTTTGCCCTTAAAGTGTTTTCTCCTAGTCCTTATCTTACCACAAGTTTTATTTTCCTCACTTCTGCTTAACTATAGCCAAAGAAAATTAATAAATGATTTTCATAGGTGCACTGGCGTTTGGCCAGCGTCAACCCATCACACACCCCAAACTAATTTACTGAAGTTCCTCAAGTAGATGTCCCCATATTTGCTTCTTAAAAAGAAAAAACAAATGTTCTGTGTTCTAAAGCGACGCAAACACAGCTTCCCTAATTGGCCATTTCTAGGTCTTACCTGGCCTTCCTTCAGAAGAAAAAAAATCCAGAACCAAGAAAAAGAAAGCACTCCATCCCCCACTATTTTGGACGATATATCCACTTGTGCTGAAGAATCAAGTGCCACAGAGCAAACAAGGATAATTATGTTAACAGGCTGTGTAACTATTACAAAGTGCAGCTTCATCATTACCATTTCTCCATCCCTAGGATATGGTTTCCAGACTTCTATTCCTACCTCAGTGATAAAGGGACTACCTATGCTATTTTTAGAATTAGGATCCTAACTCAATTTCTCTCAGTGCAATGACATCTCTAACATTAACGGAATGCCAAGAAAAACTCAGACTAAGGCCTTTAACCAGTCTGCTTGATAGTACCAAAACTGGATACAGTTTTATTGCAAGATGTTGTTTTATTTACTGTGCTGAATTTAAATCTTGAGCACTTTACCAGACCATCTGGAAGCTCACTGAGAGAACATAAACCTGTTTTCCTCCTTTTCTGTTTTTCTTTCCTCCTTTCCTGTTTTTTTTTTGTTTGTTTGTTTGGTTTTTTTTGTTTGTTTGTTTTTTGGTTTTGGTTGGGTTTTTTTTTTTATACTTCCATATAAAAAAGTTGTTCCAACAGGAAAATTTTAATAAAGCAGGAAAAAAATAAAACTGGTTTAAGAATTAGAAAAGCAAAGAGCATTTCATGTTGAAGTCACTGGTTTAAAAGCAGGTAGAGTAATAGTGAATAAAAGCTAGAAACCCATAAAAGTTTTCAACTTGTACAAGAATTAATTTCAGCTCTGCAACTATTGGTACACAAGAAAACAAAAGGCACTAAGACTGAAATTTCTAAACTATGACAGCATGTTTGTGACTTATGCTGCTAAAAATATTTTCCCCTAATTCTATGGTGAAAATACAGTAATGTTAGTTCTGTGAAAAACATGAATAACCTCTGATCTCATTCCTTTATAACCGTTCATAAGGCACATCACCAATGCTTTTCTAGTACCTAGCTGTAAAATTGGTAAATATGGATTAGGATGGTAAAATTTTACACAGCAGCTTTCCGTTCTCCCCCCAACTTTTCCACAGGGATTTATTTAATACCCTGGGAAAATGCAGATATACACCAGGAGCATGGAATTAAGATGATATGGCTGCCTGTGAATATGTCTCAAAACGGACTGCATTTACAGTATGAAATGACACACAGATGAAAGACAAAACAGAGAGCATTTTGTTTCTTCACAAAACTGTTGTGACATACAGAATATTAGACTATTTTTGCACAACACCAATTGAAGGTTTACTCCTACAGGTTTGAAGGAGCTGGACACCAGCCAAGTTTCAAAGCATAAGTAACAGAGACATGACATACTTGCACATGACCAATCCTCATAAATGGCGTGTTTAAAAAAAATAGTACTAGAAAGTCCATATAATACAATTTGGTTTCATTTCAACTACCTCAATTTATTTTGCTGATAGTTTTGTGCATGACAAAGAACACCTGCCAAATCCACTTCAGTGTTCAAAAACATAGGATAAGTCCATCCACACCAAGTGCACTATACAGAGCCAGCACAGGATAGGCTGTTTTATCTTCCATGTCCAAATCCCATTCCAGCACAGAGAAATCCAAACTCAGTTCAAATAGCAATGAAGCTAAGCATTTTTACTTTTACTGTGTCCTTTTGCTGAGTAAGGAACTTGGGCAAACATTTGTTTCCCCTGTGAACACTACTCAAGCAACTGGTTGCCACCTTGTGATCTACTGCATATGAAAAGCTGATAGTGCAGTTTTGGGAATAGCAGTTTTTGAAGCTCACCTACCCACCACTGGGGAAGAGCTGAATTTCACCATTACTTTCTTTCTGCAGCCAAGAGTGTTATTCCATACAGAGAAATACATTTAATGTTTTGGGAAAGCCATGTCCGCATACTCTGCTAACACAGTAGCTTTGCAATTGCATTTAATTTTTGTAGGAAGCACAGCAGCATTTCTACTTTTTATGTATTCCACAACACACAGATAGAACAGGCACTTGGTTAATATTAATAGCTCATTAATTGAAGTATTTAATTTTCACTCAAAACCAGAACACTTTAAGAGAATATTGCAATCATCCATTTTTTTCCTGCAAGTCAATCCTCTAATAATGTTTATTATAATGTTAGTTACTAGTCACTACAAACTTGTTTTTCAAATTAATGCAGGAAAAGACTCCATTTAAACTTCAATAAATAATTTACTATGCTCATCCTACTGACTCAAATTGATAAATTATTTGCATTATACATTTCCTCATCAATAAGGAGAACTTAGTACTCTGAATTTATGTAACTTTTCCTTCCATTCTCCCCAAAAGGCCAGTTTAATTTAAAGCCATACAGAGAGAAGCAACCTCTCTTCAGATGTCCCAGATATGTGAAACAGAATATATTTTTGAGCATTTTTTCCATTTTACATTTTTAAAAATAATCTTGTACAACTATTCAGTAATAAGGAAAAGTGGTGTGATTAAAATAATTACTTTGGAAAAGGTCAGACAGTAGACAAAAAAAAGGCAACTCAGGCTAAGGTACAGTAGCCACATCTACTTTTCAACCATCCATTTTTCTTGCAATGGTGATGCCCCTTCAAATGCTACTATCCACAGAACAGCTTACCTCTTCCAGCCCAGTGCTCCCTACCCCATGTTAAGAAAATATATTGATGGAAACACAATATGACAAGGAGCCTCTTTCACCAGATGCTTTATTTACTTGAAATGATTTAATTGCTTTGACCTAATCCAGACCCAACGTACAAGACTAAAACTTGGAGTGCACTGAAAAGAGAAAGAAAATATCAAGGCTTTTTAGTTGCCTCTTTTTAAGGTTTACATTTTTTCCTAGCTGTGTTCCTGCTCAGATCAGTTTTCAAAACCCTAAAGAACAAAACCACTACTAGTTTCAGTGGTAAAAATGTATCAGAGAGGGATATTTCTAAAACACCAGAAATAGTCTGAGCACTGGATTAACCAGGAATTTCTATATTATCTTTCTCTCCACAAACTCTCATGGGATTTAATAATATAGTATTTAAATAGCTAATCAAGAAACTAAATGAACAAACATGTCCCTTCACAGAGTAACAGTGATCAAAACATCAAAAAATGTTAAGAAGGGGACATATAAAAATGGGAGTGCTAGAATGAAAATATATGCAATACTGATGACTAACACATTCATGTATCTAACAAAAAAGCAAGAATACAGATATCAGTATACCTTTTTAAAAAATATTATTCTAATACCTCTTTGCAGAACATGAACATCTGTACCTACATGGCTTTTTTTTCTAGTTTAACAAACAAACAATTGCAAACCAAAAAATTTCTGCTGTAGTGCAGCATCAAAAAAAGAAACAAAACCACAAACAGTGACATGCCTTACATAATCAAGGATCTTTTCTTGGGACATAGCACTCATTTATAATTCCAGGGACATTTGTTCTTGAAAGGGTGATTCCTGTAAAAAAGTCACATGCTGGATCAGCACAATCTGCTCATAACCCCTGTAATAAATTAGAATGGAGGAGAAAATTTTAAGCCTTTTATTCTTTGCTAATTAGCTGGCAAAACATAACTATCTGTCTGACAGAAAACAGCTCAACTGAGAAAAATAAGATTTTACAGCAATAGATGCATTGCAAGGAAGAAAAATAATTTGACAATAAATTCAGATTCAGGCTGTACATAATTTATGGAGATTTTTTTCCCCGCACAGATTCCAAATAGCCAAAAGTCTGATAACTTTGCTATCTATTTTTTAGATCTACTCAAATGTGACCATCCAAACATGTAGCTTCAGGTGCAATAAAATAAAATTAAATAAGCCAATGAAACCACATTCAAGCCAGGACTTTCAGCCAAGCAAACTTGCTCAGATCCACCCTCAAATCTGGCTGCATATTTGATGATTAGACAAGGTTGGGATAAACAATGCAAATATACTTCAGAAAAAAAAATTTAAAACCCCAAATAGCAAAAACCCATCAAAAACCACCGAAACCAAATGTCTAAAGCCAAACATACAAAAAGAAAATACTTGAGTTTCAAGACTGAGTAAAATTACGTCACAAAATAAGGAGGTTTCCTCCTAAGAATTACAGGACTATTAGATATACAGCTTCCTCATCGTAGCATGGCATTGCAGTCTGACTATGGGAAAAGAAAAACATGTAATACCCCAAATCAGATATAAGAACATGATAGGCAAGTGCCAACTGTACTGTAGTTACCAGGAAAGATCTGTAAGTGTGTGCCAACTATACAGTAGTTACCAGGAAAGAAATGTAATAACATTTCTACAAGGGCTACAACTTCTACAAATTTTACTTGTAACTACAGCTATCTCTATATTGAAAGAAAGGTCTACTTGACATCTGAACAAATGCACCATCTCTGCTAATTGATACCTTTGCATTTTACATATTCTGACTTAAATAGCTGAGTAGTATTTTACACCATGGCAGCCTTAGGAACTTAATTTCCTGTGGAACCATTGCTGGAACCAAACTTACATTGATGAGCTTTCAGATGACATACATTCAAGACAGTCAATTTTTGCAGACTCCCACATTTAAGGCCTACTATTGAGCTCTACCACCAAGTCTGTGCAAATAAGCATCCTGGCAATTGTTAAAGAGCCTGTCCTTCAAAATAAACCAAACAGGTAGCAAAATAGCATTAGAATCTTATTTGCTAGAAGATACTAAAGGAATGAGAGTAAGAGAGTTGCTGCATGAAACAGAATGAATGTGTATTTGATTCTTTGCTAAAATAATGGCACAGAAAGGTAAAAACATCAGAAAAAAAAGTCCATACTTTGTTTACACATCTAATTCAGACAGGGGCATAATAACTCAAAATCAGAAATTTTAATATTGCATTCCTCCATAACAGAAAACAAATCTATAATGTAAGCTGGAGATGTATCATGTGCCCGCTGGAATAATTAGTAACAATATTCAATTTTATACAAAGAATTTAAATTAAATTAATTGCAAGAGTAATTGTATATGGAAAAAATTTTCGTACTATGCTAAGATGTCTCTGAAGCCCATGACATAAATATATTTTTAATGGCTAAAACTAAACACAGGCTGCAAGAATCAGAGTCTCTGATTCTAGAACCACCACTATAAAATACATCTCTGATTATTCAAACTACAGTCCATTCAAAAGAAATAATTACAATTTTATGGTCACAAGAGCTAGGAGTGAAGCCATCAGTTTGATCTTAGCTCTGACCATACTTCAAATAATATAAGCAAGCACTGAGAACATTTACACTTTGTGCTTTTACCGTCTTGGTTTTATCTGAACAATCTTTAGAAATAGTCTCATCAGTTTCATTCCATTAACTATTTTCTGATTATTATAGATGGGTAATGCAAAAGTTGGCTCTCGCAATTAAGGGATGACTATTATGTGTATGTTAAGAGAAGTTTTATTGGTGTATAATTATGTTATTGTGATTTGTTTAGACGTCCTCTGTTCTCCCCGTAGTCCCCTTTCTCTTCCCGTACTGTTGCCAAGGGATGGCCTTGGTAGTCAGGACACATGGAAGGAGGGCGTGTACCTGTGCCCCTTTTATGGGGCATTTGGGAGGAGGGAAGGCTTGTTACTAGGAGGCATAGCATGACAACACCTGACCTCCAATCAAGTTGCAAGAAAGTGATCTCCACCAATAAATGGCAAAGAAGAGTTGACTGACAGACTTTAAGAGGGGACAGGGTTGCCTAATGCAGCCCCAGGGGTGTAAAAAGCGGAGCAGCCATTCTGCAGACCGCCTTGTGGCTGCCGGGTCACCTACTCCCAGTGCGTTGTCCTTTTTCCTTATTCACTCATTTGTTGTATTTTGTTAAGGTTTTAATAAACCTTTGAAATTTTTAAAAGTGAGGAGTCATTTCTCATACTGATGATCAAGATTCTAAAGACTGGACTAATGCAAAGCATTTTCACAGACATTAGAATGACAATTGTTCTTTAGATCCAATATCTATATTCTCAATACATAAATTTCCTTTGCACTTCTCTCTGCATGTGAAATTAACATTAAAAATAGATATCAATTTTCACATAGGTCTAGTTGAAATTTTAGGACTTTAAATTTTGTGAAAGATGCATGATGCCTATTTTTCTTAAGGGAAAAAACAGTAAATCCCCACCAAACTGGCAACCCATTTATAATTAATTCTGCTGTAAATACTGATTTGCTAAAGCTGAAATCTTGAAAGGCCAGTAAAAGTGCCATTTTTTCAGTGCAATAGGCTTTAAGAAAAAAAATCACCTCAGCAGGTAAGTATCTGTGTTCACTACCCTGTGAATGTCAAGCCTTGAGAGGATTAGTATTCTACAAAGTATTGAGTCATTGCCCAGTGATTGTTTATCTCCACATCACAAAGCACTATTCAGAATGAAAGCATTTCACACTGGACAAAAAAGTCAGGCCCAGGCAGCTGTTCCACAGAGCAATGTTAAAGGGCCAAAAACCCCTGCTTCTCACCAGAATTGCCATTCAGTGCCACTGAAGACAACCACGCAATGGCAGAAAGAAAAAAAATATCTCACAAGAAACAAAGCCACCTTCCACTGCAAAAAGATTTTTTCAGAATCCACCACTACAGTCTCTGCACTATCCACTGTCATAGAAATTAGGATTTCTGTGTGCTTAGTGCTTAAGCCCAGATCTCAAGCATGGAGATTTGTCCCTTGGTAAAAAACAAACTCTTCCTAAGAGCTTTATTTATAACATTTATAACTGTTCAGGGACAAACTCTTGAACTCTCTCTAGCTTCCTTCTTCTCTTCATCCCCAGCCCCCTTTTCCCATCACCTACAGCAGTGTAGGCAGACCTCTCCAGAAAATGAGACAATTTTTGACAAAACATCATCTCAAGAACAGAGAGTCTACAGGACATGATTAAGTTGAGACTGTGAATCTATTAAAACAACAAAGTAACTACCTGAATGTAGTATTACTGCATATATATTTATACTTACAAATTTTCATTTTATCAAAACAGAAGCAAATGCCCTTCAATTTATCTCAACATAATTCATTTTACAATAATGAGGGGATTGTATTGGGGTTTTTTTTAATAAAAAGAGGCTACTAATAGCAATTCACAGCTTCTTTTTAATAATTTAAACCCAGATTAACAATCCTTATAATCCTTGGCCAGTATTATATACTGGCCAAACTTCTAAAAACAACCAGTGAAATAGTATTTTGCACTCCATATTGACAAAAAACCAGCATTGACCACACTGACACAAATTCGAGTATGAAACATTTTAAGAAGGGTTACCTCAGATTCATCTGTTGATTCCTCATAAGACCTGGTTTCCTGAAAAGGACACAAAAAAACAAAGGGGTAAATAGCTGAGTATTTACATAATTGAGCAGTATTTCCCTTTAAGAAGTACTTTTAAACCCTTACTAAGAAATGAAAGACAAAGCAGAAGCCACTCAAAGTTCAGAGTTTTCATCCTTGTTATTCATATTCGACTTTTGCTTGCACTTGCACTCGAGTGTCACAGTGATACTCAGGAGCAGCAGGGACTCTTTTGACAGTTACTCTAAAGAGATAGTGATTAGGTCATCTGAGAATCTGTCCCTGTGATTATCTTCCCCTCTTCCAGAAGCAGTAGCAAATTTTGCGAAGAAACTGCCCATATCTTGACTTCCATGGCAGAACAGCATTCTCAAGTTATCCAAAAGCCAGCTTTGCTATTCAACCATTCAGCTGTTAATAGGCTTATTTTAAATTTAAATAATTTCAAACCATTTTCTATAGAAATCCTGCATTCAATGACTTTCTCCTTCCCATCTGATGTTAATGCAAGACATGGCTTTCTCCTGTCTTTGAAACAACTGTATCTTTAAAATATCTCTCTGACAAGATGATCCTTTCTACTTAGAAAAAAAAAAATTTTAAGCCAACTCCTGCTCATCTCTTGTCTGCCCACTGAGAAAATGTGCTGATGCAACGCCTCCTCAAAGAAGTCAGCAAAATGAAGATTTTACTTAATGTACTTATCTTTATTAATAGCAATAAAGGATTACAACTAATACACTTCAGTGAACATAAGCATTTTAACAATAAAATATGATATAAAAAAAGAACAAGCAAGAGAGAAAGCAGCATTTCAAATCTTAGGGAGTCTTTGAAGAGTGAGATTAATAGGATTCCACCTATTAGACAAGACCAAAAAAAAAAGAAAAATTACACCCTTACCAACAGCTTAGAGAAAAATGGAAAAGGGAGAAAACTTAATGCACTGACAGCCAGTGTAATTTTTTGTTTCTCACATTTATTGATTTTTTATGCTTATATAATGCACTGATTGTGACCTCTACACCAAAAGCAAAGGCTTCCTTTTCATTAGTGGAGGCTCACATTGATGCCCATAATGACCATCACAGCGGACAGGAGAGAAGCAAACCAGCACTTCTACCTGCTACCGGAAGCTTCGTGCAAGGTATTACCACAATTACTGACATCTGTTTCCTCCATTTTACTCACTGCAGATAGACCCACCTCTAAAATACACATCCCACAGAAGGGTTATCAGTGTAGTCTAAACTTGTGTCACGAATTGGGAAATTGCAAGTAGAAAGTACATGGGAATCAAGGGAAGATGGACTAAAATCCTGGTATCCTTTGAAGTTTAGGTTCAACTTTGCAAGCTCAACTGTTTGTCAGTCTCCCAGTCTGTAATCACAAGCTGCTGTAACTTTTCAGGAAATCATGATTTTGTTACATACAATCTTTGTGCATCTTAACAATAGCCAAGTGAGAATCAAACTAAAACATTGCGGTGTAATACTGCCAGCTGATTGGATGAGCTAGAACAACACACAAAGTCCAACACCAAGTATCATCAGATTCCTAATAAAAAAACCCCATGATTTTCTCTGCTGAATACCAAGAGCTACCTACTCAAATTCTTAATAAATCAAAATTATTGGCACTACCGTTATGATATTTTGATATCATTCACATAGTGTGGGAAGAAAAAAAAAAGTTCTCCCAAACAAAGGAATTACAGTAAGTGACATTTTTGCTAGTGCAGCTACACCAACTACATCTACCCCTCATGGTTCCAATTGTTTTGGCTGTCTAGGAACAGAAACTTATTTTCAGGATGAGCTCACTATCAAACACCATGCTGTCAGACCAACACACCTGCAGGGTGGAGTTAACAGCTCACTGAGATATCAGCTGGTCCTCACACCCACCTGAGCCACTTAACTTGAGCCACAAGTTATGTGCAAAGGCATTCCTAGAGGATATTGACATATAAAATTAGGGAATGCCAGAAGTTGATTACAACAGTCAATCCATGTGAACTAAGAAAATATCAATCTATTTTTATTTAGGACATCTACCCTGGTATCCCGACAGTATTCACAAGGCACTGCAATCTCAGATACTAAATTTCATGAACAGCATACGAATACAGGTAAATGCTTCATGGCCTTTATGTTTTACTGCAGAAAGTAACAGAAAAAAATCAGAGGGAGCCTTGGCTTAGGAAACCAATGAAAAAATTGTATTTGTTCTCTGACAAGAACTTAGCTGAAGGTGCTTAGAATTGATACTTACCTACAAACTCACCCTGGCAGCAATTTACTATGAAAAGCTTTTTCTCTGGGTTTCCCCACTTGCTTAGGCAAACTTGCACAGTAAACTGTAGTTATGATTGTCTTTGTTAGGTTCCTTTGCCTTTCCTCCAAATGCATGAACTGAAAGGATTATCCTCTACTTCCACTTTTTAGTAGCCTTGTAACTGCAGAAAGGAAATCCCTAAAAAGGGATTTGTAGACAACCAGAATCCAAAATCATGTAGGAATAGCACTCTTTAGCAATCTCAGACTCTAGGGGAAAATCAGCAGTACACTTCAGCTAGCTGACAAACACTGCTGCTTAAGTAACCTAAGAATGCAGTAAGGGAACACAGATCAGGAAACCATCAAAATGTGAAGTATTCTCTCACCATTATAATCTCTCACTTAACAGATCCAACATAACTTCTCAAAATATTCTTAAACAGGCTTTACAGTATGATGGGTATAGGGTTTTCCCTTTCCTTGGTTTTACAAACATCAAATGTAATCCACTATGTGTTTAGGCCCATAATGTAAACCTGACAGAAGGTGAAAGACACAAAAATTGCATTTTACAGAAACACATGCACAACACACACACACACAGCCCTTTCAGTAGAGGTGTGCATGCTACCCACAGGAAATAAACTGAAATGAATAAAGTAACTCTCCTATCATAGTCCAAAGAGAGCAAAACACAGACTAGTTTAATCTATTGTATTGTTAGAGAAGACTTGTCCGAGTTTGTTTCATCCTTCCAAAGGCTGCCACAGTTAAAACCTCACCAGTCCTGGGGGAAAAGAGTCTCCCCCAAGGAAGCCAAACCCACCCAACAAAACTCTGTCAGCAGGGAAGGTGGAAACCAGATGCCAGTCTCTAACTTTGGCCAGTTACCTTGAAGTAATTCTAAGACTCTCTCACTTTTAGGCATCCATGACTGACAAACATTGCACAGCTCAGCTGTCTGTTCAAAGACTAGCTCAGCAAAGAAGCATTTAGAAAGTACCTGAAAGGGCCAGGAACTGCACTTTTTCCTTTATTTTTTTTTTCCTTGGGAAAGAGAAACCTAGGGACGGGGAGCTTTAGGAGAACACTCGATTAAGGGAACAGCACCAAAATCCTCAAGTTTTATCACAGAAAAAAATTCACTTATTGAAATGAACTTGGTCATATCTTCTATGTCCCTTGGTAGGGAGACAGCTCTTAGCTCCACAGTGGTGTCACAAGCACTTCTAAACCCACCTTCCCGGCCAGACCCAGGTTCCGCTGCCTCCATCTTTCCTCCTCCGCCCCTGAGCAGCAAGACTGTCCCCGCCGGCCCCGCACCCCGCAGCGCTGGCTGTCAGCCTCTGTCCCCTGGCACAGGCACTGTCCCACTGTCCCTCCGCCCCTCCACTCCCATATGCCCCTGCCCCGGTCCCGCGCTTCCGCCGTCCCGCTATAAGCCCCGCTCCTCAGCTCTGCGGCCACAGTGCACTGACAATCTCTACCTTCTCCCCGGCTTCCGCCATGGCGCAGCCAGGCAGTTGTCATGTAAGGAGCAGGAAGCCGGCGAGGCGGAGGCACTCTGGGAAATGTAGTTTCGGCGGGAAGCAAGCGTTTCCTTCCCCCTCCCCCCCCCCCCCCCCCGCGCTCTCCCTTTTTCTCTG
>VZRH01002379.1:138007-258345 GCA_013397555.1 Urocynchramus pylzowi
AGCAAGCGTTTCCTTCCCCCCCCCCCCCCCCCGCTTTTTTCCTTCGTTAGCCCAGCTGAGGTGTGGTGGCGATGCCATGCAAAACGGAGGGCACACGCAAGGCTGGGCCCAACGGCACACCCCAGCCAAGTTTCCTCTCCATCCTCCTTAGCTGCGAGACGCTTTTTTTAAAGCTGAAATCCGTGGATTCTCTCAGGGAGACCAGCATGATCTCCCAGCTCCATGGTACACTCAGCTGTGATGAGATTGAAGGTAGCCACTGCAGTGGTTGATGAGCTGGCACCTGATAAGCGAGGGTTCGCGTGTAGCTGAAGCCAAGACAGCCTGCCACTGCCAGTGTTGTGTACAGCACTGCCAGTACTCCCGGACCAGGCCCTTTTATTGTCATCCCTGATAGCACCAGGTATGACAATAAAAGTAGCACCTGGTCAATCAGCTCCGATTGCCATTACATCCTCTGGTTTCCATTAGATCCTACATGGAGCAGCTTTAATCTTCTTTGTACTTTTTGCTTAATCATCAGAATTGAAATGGCCCACACTAGTGTCAGGAGAAGGATTTCAGAAAGCCTAAATGTTTTCTACAATTCTAGAAGCTTCTGCATCCTGATTTTTAAAAGGATAAAATAAGACTAAAATGTCTTGCTTGCACACAAGCAGCTTTCTTTATATGTTAAAAACATAATCAAAGCTAAAAAGCAATAGGCAGACCTTTTTACAGTTTGGGTTTTGCCTTTGGAGCTATTTAAAATCTAAGGTGGAGCTACAGTGTTATGTGTCCTTGGGTTCAAAGCCATGAATTAAAAAATGTGCAGTGCAGTTTACCTTTGGCAATAAATGAAAAATTTTATAATACTACACTGCAAATCCTTAAGGCCATACAGTTAATTGCAAGAGAGTATCACCTTGGCTATGAAAATAATGTATATCATTGCTATACCTTTAGAAGCTAATTGCCAGAATTTTGTCTGAGAAGAGCTAGAATTGTCCTTTAAAATCACACTGAAAGTGGTACACAGGGTTAAGAGAGAGTTACAGTTTCAGTGTAAGAACATATGGAAATAGCTATCCTGAATAAATTTAATTTGAAAATTAATAAAGAAAGTATCTTTTTTATGGTTTGTTATGAACTGTCAAGGTGCCATGGTGAAGAAGTGTGTAAATGTCATCCAGGCCATATAAGCCATGGGATAGCTACAGAGATAGAGATGTTTGATTGGCATTGTACAAAATATTGTTGAGACCGCACCTGGATATAACTGTAAATTTGGAGTCACCTTTGTTACAAAAAAATTGATTGAAACCGGAAGGGACGAAAGGACCACTTTTAGGGTCTGATCTGTTGGAGAAGACTGATAAAAAGAAGGGCTTAGCAACTTCAGTCTAGCAATAAAAGAGATCTGAAGAGGAAGAAGAACTATTAAAGTAAAAGTTATGAGATCAAATCAGTATCAGCTATTTTCAGTGCATTTAGGCTGGAAATGAGAAATAGATTCCCATGTGTCAGACATGCATGGTCCTCAGAAAAATCTTGCTGGCAAGAAATTAAACTGATCTCAAGATGAAACTTAATAAACTTAAATAAGAGACTGTAAGAGGTGTTTGCTGACAGCTGTGTGGCTTACCCAGAATGCTGCTCATTATAGGCCCATTCAGTCCTTCTTGAATCATAGTCCTGTTCAGATCAAGTGAAAAAAATACATCATTACTGTCAATGGAGCCAGGAGTTGTCCTTTAATATGTAATGTACAAGCTGTAATTTCTGTTACTTGAAACTGTGTATATCTTGTAAAAGGAAATTTTGCCAGTGAAGTTTTTTCCCTACTTTCAGGGGAAAAAAGCAAAACCCCTCAATAGGGGCTTTGGGCTACAGTGTTTATTTTCTTTTTTTCTTCCTCCCCCCATCCCCCCCTTTTTTCTTTTTTTTTTTTACATCAACAGGTGTGAGCTGAAGTGGGGAGCTTTGGGTAGGTCCAATCCTGCTAGCTCAAGACCCAGAGCCCCTGTTCCAATGCTACATGGACAAAAACAAAAGATGGAGGTGCCCTTTCCCTCTAGGAAGCCAAATCCTACTTTGTTTCCTAGGTAGGAGACACCCAGGTGACCCAGATGACCTTCCAGGTGGGAAAGAGGGAGTGACTTCCTCCCAAGGGGCTTTTCAGCAAAGGGAAAAGGGAGTGGAGGAAGGGGGCCACAGCCATTGGGATAAAAGTGAGGAGGGGTGAGGGGAGGGGCAAACTAGGAAGAGACTGCCAACGCTGAGGCTGGGGAGAAGGAAAGGACCATGTGATATTATAGGATACAAATCATGTGAACACAGCAAATTACCAAACACCCAGTGCAAAACAGCTAAACAACTATTTAGAGCAATACAACAAGCAAGTATTTTGTGGCACTTTAAACTGGAAAGAACATTAGTAACTGACTTTGTAAGTGCCAAGAAAAAGAGAATGTAAGGGAAAGGATGGCAGATCTTGTAAACTGTGCTATTATAACAGCTAACGATGCACACTTGCTCATTTTTCACAAACTGAGCCGTCAAGGAACAGCTGTTCTTGTTTTCATTGCACACAGAATAAGTGGTATAAACAATGTGATTTACTTATAGTGTGCTGCTTATTTCTGGCAGAATGGTGTAAAACTAATTCTTTTTGTTGTTTAGATTTATGGTATGAATTCAATCTGCTATGATTAAAGGTTTTTATTGTGTCAGGAAAATTTAACATGTTTGCATCTGATTCTGCCACCCCTTCCACATCCACCCTCCAGAAGAGCTGAAAGTCATCTAGAAGCAATGACATCAATAGTTTTTAAAATCTTTCAGCCCCTCCCACAAAGTATTCAGCATCCTTCAGATTTGGGCCTGAGAACAGTCAACCTTTGGAGATAAAAAGCTTAAGCATAGTTCAGCATAAGTGGGAAATATAGCACTGCCAAAGGGAAGTAAACATAACTGTTCTAACCTTAAAACCTACTCTCACTCTGCCAGCGCATAGAACTGAAGTCTGGGTTAAATTAGTTGTACTAGAGGCAGAGATTTGAGATGTCTGGTGAGAGTATAGATGCTTTGAGGTAGAGCATTTTGGCTCAGATTCATCTCTTGTGACAGGTGGCTGTACTTTATCACTTAGTTTTAACTTGGTTCACCAAAAATAGCGCTCTTCATAAGTATTTAAATAAATATTTTAGCCATACCATAATGCCTTTAATGTTCTTATTCCTATTTTAATGCAGAGCTTCCAGTGGATGGGAATTCTGCAAGACATTTCTAACTGGATGCTGACATACCAGTCAGTTTGAATTTTAAAAACTTAAGTCTGTCAGGAATTTCTGATTTATTTTTTGCCACAGAAATCAGAATTAGCATTGAAACTTGGACCTTGACCAACATTCAGAGTTCAAATAGTGTTAAAATTTTTCTGTCTTGCTTTAACACACTTTCTCTCTGTGAAAGTGAAACAGAGACTACTGTGATATATAACAAGTAGCAAGTATCCTTTGGTATATTACTGTATTTCAGTCTCCAAGAGCTCTCAGTTGCTTTCAAGTAGGACTGATTCATCCAACAAAATGTTCAGCTGGATTATTTCTCACCACTCTCACCCCCACTTCTTCAGTTAAAAGAAAAAAAAGGTGGTGTTTTCTGCAAGTTAATAGTGTTTAAAAACACTATGCTATATAAAACATAGATAATGTTGTCAGTACAATGGAAATTCAAAGATTTTCCTCTTTCTGTTTGTTTGTTTGTTTGTAGAAATAAACTTGCAAGGACTTCTTTTTTATCCTTGAAATAAAATAATTATTTCTGTGAGATGCTTTCAATTCATACCATAGCTTACATAATTATGAACTTGAATATGTTCAGGAGCTTTGTATTTTAATAACAATCCTGTATGACTTGCTAGCATTATATTGTTTTGCAGTTGCTTACTTTTTTCTTCTTAATCCACATCTAAAATTTATTTACAACATTTCTTCCTGAAACATGTATCAGAATAATGACTACTAAAAAAATTCAGTTATACATTTAAAACATAGTAGTACCATATGGGCATCATAGTAACAGCCTTCTTCAACTGGCACTAAAGATAGCCCCTGTGTAATTTACAATATCATCAAGAAGGCAAGATAAGAAATGGAAGTATACATTACCACTATGTTCCACCACTGCAGTGTATTTAAATTAAGTTTAAATGATCAGCTATTTTTATAAAAATTAGAGTGGAACAATATCAGAAGGATTATTAAAAATTCTTTAACATAGTTGATCATTATTCCCTGACATTTAAAGACTTTCTCGAATTACAGTAAATTATTTTCAAATTCTTCAGGAATGACATTCTCCTCAGTCTTATCTTTCTTCCTCTGACCCTCCCTCCCCTTCTGTCTTTCTTTTGCTCACTTTCCTTGTCTTTGCTCTCAGGCAGTCTTTATTGAAAGATACCTACTTGTGCTGTGTAGAACACACAAAGAAGATGGAAAAATGTGAAGCACAGTAAACAACATAAAGCCATTTATTAAAGATAAACAAGGGCTATTATAAAGGGAGAGGTGGTAAGGGATCCTGCTAAAAAACTTATAGTTGAATATAAAAAAGGATTTTGTAGAGAAGGATCAAGTCTGAAATTGAAAATTTATTATGCTATGAGAAAATATCATACATATATAGATTATGAAGCCAGATGGGAATAGTGCTGTTATTTAATCTGAGCTCGTCCCTAACATGGGCCATGAGATTTACCTGAATTAATTCTTCTTTGTACCATTTTTTAAAAAAGAAAACATACCTTGGCATAACATTTCCATCTACATAAAACTCCCTGTGCTCCTGATAAGTCATTTCAAGAGCAGTTATGCTCACTGCTAGAACAATCAAGAATACAAAAGAAATAGAGCAGTGGTCCATCTATCTTGGTCTTCCACAATGGTGATAGGAGGCAGTCTGGGGAGAGCATATACCTCTGAGCTTCAGTTCCTTGTCTTATCCTAGCATATACTGGCATGGAATTATGGATGTTAGAAGACGCATCCCTGACTGCTCCTTCTCATGTCTGTTAACAAACCTGCTGTTGATGAATTTGTTTCTTTTTGACTTGCTAACACTATGTACCTCCAAAATCTTTGAGACAATGAAACCCAAAAGTTGTCTGCCTTCAGCTTAAAGAAGTTCTTTCTTTTTTTTTCCTGTTTTAAACTGCTCTGCTATGGTTCTCTACCAGTTTTGATAAGCATGCTTTCAGTGTAATAATGCAGGACTCAGTTCATACTGGGTTTTTCCTATCCCTACAGCAAATTTAAATTTTTCTTACCTCAGCTTTGAACTCTTCCATTACGTCCACCATGGAATCATCCGTCACCAAGTTCTGAAAGTTCTGTATTCAAAGATTTCTGTTCCCCATGTAACTACTTCTAGTCTAACATGAAATAGGTTCTTAGTTATTTGTTAAATAGAAAGATGCATTGATTGTTTCACAAAAGATGTTTTACATCCTACAAGTAGGTTTTTTGACTGTTGTTTGCTATACCACCATTTTTTTACCATCTCTCTTAACTTGTGCTTCGTGGAACATGGATCTATTAGTTTAAACTAATGAAACATACTCACTCCTTTTATATTTATGTTATTATTGTGAACAACTCTACCATTTTCGGCTGGCATTCCACTTAAAGGGTTCTTTCTCCTTCCTGATAATTAAAATATTCCTTGTCTTTAATTCTTCTAACATTGACCACTTTTTTTTTCTTTTTTTTTTTCTTTTTTTGGTGCTCCCTCTGTTTTTTTCTTATGATTAATTTAAGTTACTGCCACAGATTTTTTTCTCTTTGAAACAAAATATAAAGATGAAAGTCAATAGGTATATATAAACCTGAAATGGATGGTTGCATGTTTTCCTCAAGGATATTTTATGTTTTGTTGTCTCGTTGTAGACTCCTTATTATTCTTTTAAGAGTTCCCACTTCCCATTTATATGCTCTTCTCAGCTGGTATTCCTTAGTTTCATCCTTTTAAAGCAGCATTAACATTTTTTTTCCGTTAGAGTCACCTTCCATTGTTAAACATAAATGTAATTTGAGTAATTAGCATTCTCATCAAAGAAAGCACTCATATTGGATCTAATTTAAAACTGACACAGAATGATAGAGCAGTCTTAGGATATTGTTTGGTCAACAGTTTCAAGAACAATCTTAAATTTAATCTCCATGTTTGTATTAAGATTTGTTAGTTTTTAGCAATTTTATTTCCTTCCTGTGTATTGAAAACTGCTGTCTATAAGTGAGACCAGTTCTTAAAAGAAAAGAGATATTAGGTAGGACTCCAAATCTTGCCTCTAGGGTTTTAGAGTTTTATCAATGTTTCTGCAATTTGAAATTGAAAATCCAATATCCTAACTTCTAGAACTTCAGTCTAAGTTTAGATAATTCTTATACATTATCTGTCTTATGATGGAACATTAATAGAACTGTTTTTCATGGTCATTAAGATCAACTGGCATAATGGAGTCCTTGTCATTACTGAATTACCAAAACATTTCCATAAATATTCTTGTTACAGGTTGCACCAGCAAGAGAATCTCCATTCCCAAGGTGATTGCTACAGAATATCTTGAGGCATTACCTTCATCTGAATTTACAATTTTAAGTACCTGAAATGATGTGAAGATGGTTGTTCTGTCTGTCAGGTGTGTGTTTGCATTATGCAGAGATTTTTCATGTCCAGGGAGGAGACACAAAGAAGCATGCAAAGGCACAAAGCCTTCTGGGGTAGCACCAGAGACCTCTGTCTGATAATGTATTAGCATATTTCAGCAAATTCAGATGTCAAGCTATTGAATTATGTTATCCAAAGGCTGTGGATTTTAAAAATGCTGTACAATCTACCAACCTCTGACACGGAAACAAAACTAATGAATTTTAATAGTCCTGCTGAAGTCCCTAGTAAAGAAGTGATTCACCTCCAGAAGTTTAAAAAGATTATTTCATAAAAAATAGGCCACATAGCTTTTAACAGTGTTCCTACACAGCATTCTTACACCATGTGGTTATGGTATAAAAATGTTACTAAGATAATCACTCTTAACAATGGATATGGTTAAGTACAGCTGCCACATGGCAATAATAGGATATCCTTCCAAAAAGCCATTGTTTTTGAATTTGAAATAAGTTTTTTTTCTATTCTTCTCATATTTCATCTCCCAAGGAGGTATTTTGTGGGTAATAACACTTTTATGTGGTGTTGGGTTGGATATCAAAGGGCTCTGTACCCATCACACGCTAAGTGTGCATTGCAGCAGCAGAATGCCATTCCTCACCTTTCCACTCTTATTTAAGTAGATTTTTATAGTATAGTGATAAGAAGTAGCCTCAGTTTCATCTTTGTCTGGCTTGCTGTCAGTAGTGATAGCGACAGGTCACCAGCAAAAGTGTTCACAGTTCTTGAAAACTGTTGTCTGTTTTGTTCGTGGAGCATCCATGAGGACCAAATTCCCATTTTTCAAGTGAAAAAACTCAAGCAATTTAAGCAATTTTAAAAGAAAAGATCTGTTTTGGGAGTTGGCTTACCTGAGAAAACCATTGACTTAAAGCCGTGGGAGAAACCTTTTTAGTTCAGGTGAGAAGAATGGGATTACAGGAATTGTTGTGTTAATAAGGTTACTCCTTATATGGTTATGTTTCTAGTTCCCATTCTTGGTTGGTTGTTAGTATGTTGCCTATGTTCTTGGCTCTTGTTCATGATTGGTCCCCTGCCCTTAAATAGTTTCCTATATATTGTTGTGTTTCCCCATTTTCCGATCCTTTAGAGTTAACCATATACCCTATACCTTTAGAGCTAACCCTATACTGCCTTCTGTCAGTTATTATTTTATCCATTAAAGTTCTCTTGCTTTCGGGCAACCCAATTGACCCATCCCTATTTCTTTTACCACAGTACTCCGACCGGTCCAGTTCCAAGGTCACAGCTGACAGACCAGGACAATCTGCCTCCTGATTCCCAGCATTATGTTTTCGCTACAGAACAGCTTTTCCAACTTTGATGTCCTGCTTCAAGTATAGCCTTTTTTCATTAAGCAAATACTGATTTTCTTCTGCTTGCAAGCAAACTAAAAATTAACCTGGCTCTTTTTGGTTGCTTCATTGTTTGTAAATCACTTGTGAATAGAATTTATTAATTAACTGCTGTTGCTCATCTAATGGACAATCACAAGTGTCTTTTCTTATTGCATGTGTTAAGCAGCACCTATTAAGAATGCTTCTCCATGACAAAGTGTCAGGCATTCCCTTTAAGTATTTAATATCATGCAGATAGTCCAGCCCCCAACATTTAATGCAGATTATATGATTTAAAAGAAACAGCACTCATAACTCTTGTTATTTATTTTATAGACATCCAGCTCCTTATTATAATTAGTCATTTATATTATAGTGATGACAACAGCATACTACTTATTTTTGAACATAGTTGAGAAGATACAATTTCTAGCTGCAAAAACACGCTTCTAAACCAACTCAAGATCTTATTTGAATTCTATCTAACCGTTGAAGTAACCAGTATTAGTGGGACAGGTATTAAATGGGGAGGATCAAAGGGTTATAAGAAAAGATGGACGTGAACTGCCACAATGAGAGTTGATGGTGGCAGGTACAGCACACTGGGATTTTGGAGGTTTGCTAATACATCTAGCTCTACTTCTGAAGGATCAGTATACAGATCTCCTCTGTCAAGTGATACATAACATGCTAATTCAGACTTTAGTCATTTGGGGAGCAGAATTACTGGAGTAACAAGCCTAAGTATTATTTTCTAAGGCCATCTGTGTGAGAAAATTTGAATGAGATGGCAGAATGGGAAAGTAATGGAAGCTGGCTTTTATCCTGGGATGTGCCACAGAGTCACTAAATAGGAAGAGAATTGTTTCAATGTTTATATATCACTTTCCCCATCAATGAAATAGAAGTCATGAAATGTACTGTTTGTTGTGAGGTATTTTGATATTTATGATGAAATGTCCTAAAAATCTGAGGCTTGTTCCAAAGCCCTTGAAGTCCTCAGAAAGCCCTTGATTCAGCTATCTTAATTTGCATTTGCCTTAGTCTACAGATCCCCCACCACACTCCTGAAATTTGGAAATGTACCGCCGAATGCATTTCTCAAAGACAGAAAAATAAATTCTCAAGTACTCATTATCATTATCTTTGACTATTTGACTATTCAGTTTGAATTTAGAAAACAGCAGAATGATACATGCATTTGGATTATTTGTAATATTTTACAAGATCAAGGTGAAAACTTAGAAGACGGAGGAGGAAAAGCCCCAGCATGTTTCCCTGACACCAAAGAAAGAACTCTGACAGAAACAAGCTCTGGGGTTTTTTTAACTTTATTTTCTGAAGGTAGATGAAAAAGATGAGGAGAAACTATGTCTCAATAGAAGTGAATAAGTCTGTGGTAATCCATACTAAATTTACCAGGATGTATCTTCTAAGAAGGTATTAGATACCATAGGGCAGGTAGTTACATTGAAAAAAAAAAAAAAAACCAAAAAAGTTGATGTTTAATTTTTTTCCATGAAATAAATGAAATGGTACAGACTTTCCAGAAGAATTTTAAATCTTTTAGTGTGATAGGTAAGTTGAGAGAAGGTTGTAAGATGAATGCTTATTATTCAACAAAGCTCACAACAAATGAAATGTGTGCTGTAAGAACATACTTTGTTTTCTTTTTTTTTCTGGAGACTAAATGGTTTCTTTTTGCTGAAATAGAAACATTGCCTTTATTGAAGAAAACATTTTTTCCTAATCAATATTTTTTTAACCTCTGGGTTATTACTTCCTCAAATATATTTTTTTCTTCAAGATTGGTCTATGTACTTTAATGAAAAATCTGCAGAACAAACACATGCTATTGTTCACATTAAAACTTTCAAATTTTATTACCTGTGATAGGGCATTACTTGTCTTCAGTAAATTTTTTGTGATGTATCAGGTTCTTGGGATGTATGTCTGTGTGTAACTATGCATAATTGGGACTAAAAAGAACTAGTTGTTGGCAAAGCAGGAATATCCACTACCTGGTTAAAGACTCAGGAAATACACATTCTGTTCTTGCTATGCCATATATTTTATATCTTCTGTATGCCACTTGACTTCTTTAAACTTCAATTCAGATAGCTGATAAATGAGGTTAATATCATAGGGGCCTTTATCTATGTTTCTTGACCACTTCAGAAGACTGGTGATTGCTGGAAACATTAACATTTATTTTTATTAAACTCTGGGTAATGTAAAATATTTTAACTTTTCACTTTTTTATTTTTCTTCATTTTTAGAATAGAAAATATGTAAATAATATAAAAAGTGATTGATATCTAAAAACCTTATGCCAGCTAGTAAATTCTCCAGAAGACTTTTCTCTGCCCAGATCATTATTTTGTATCACAAAACCGCTTAAATTCTCAGGAGTCCAAAACTGTGGTTTGTCTCCATCAGGACTTTGACTGTTGGATATCTGTTGGAATTAGCTCAATGCTATTTTTTTTGGAGCCCAGATGTAATATGAGTCAACAGGTTTGAATGTATACCATCAAACCAGATGCAGACCATACATCAAAATAGAGCCTTAGATATTTTATTTTTTTCTTGAGCTTTAGCCAGAGCAGGATGATGAACACTGTGTTTGAAACTGCTGATGCTATTGAAAAACCCTACCATAAAATATCTGTTGCTATCTTTTTTTCCTTGATTACCAAGCTGAAAGCAAGATTTTATAATAAATGGCAAATCATGATTGCTTCCTTTTCTTATGTCTGTCACCCATCTTATTTGGAGAAACTTGGACAACTGTTGCCTGATTATTGGACTCAATTCCAGTATGCCTGTAAAGTGTCAGTGTTCTCTCTCATCCTCCTTCAACATTATCAGAAGTTCTTTGTGAACTCTGCCTTTCAGTCCTCTTACACAGTGCACTCTTATCCGACATGAATTTGGGTGCAAAATTTTAACTGAGCCTATATCACAAACTTACCACTCATGTAAAAGTAGAAGCCCAGTCCCCATCTCATTCACAAATACTTTTAAATAGAAGTCATGTTCTTAACTGCACTGGACCCATTTATAATTAGTGATCAAGATAAATCCAGAAAACTGATTTTAGTACAATAAAGATGAATAAATAAGTAGGAATACATGATATAGTAATATGAAATATCATGAGACTGGATTTAATCCTAGGTGTCCTTTCTTAGCATTCCTACTGTTTTTCTCCTGTTTAATTTTCTTAAAAAAAATATTTTATGAATTTGGGAACTTATCCAAACTGAACAATCTTGCTTTAAAATATATGCCTAAATGACACATTATTTTTTGTGAGATCTGAGTTGATGGGGGAAGTCGCTGGCACTGCAGGGAAGAATGTGTCATTCCAACTTTATATCTAAACTCCTGAACAAATTGAGGCTGTTCAGACTAAGGACTAACCCTGTCTACTTCAAATTCTTGTTTCAAAATGGTTCTTCTGTAAGATTCTGGCACTTTTTCCTATGTTTAAGAACATTATCCAATGCTGTTAAAAGTACTAGAAACATTTATATCAATTTCAACCAATGTTGCATTGGAACAAAAGAGAATAAAATATTCAGTGGATTAATTTTTCATTCTACTGGTCCTTAAATTTACTTAATTTTTTAGAGCTTGAATAAATAATCTGGGAGGAAGAAAGTATCTCTAGTGTTAATGTCAGGGGCAGAACAACTTTGTTAGCTAAATGTACAGTATCATTCTTGTTCATGGTGCCTTGAGCACTTCATTGGATTGAACAGAAGAAAACTGGTAATGACCGATCTTCTTTCTTAAATACATAATTCTCTTGCAGGTAAATGGATGACAAAACATTTCATGTGATGTCAACAGATATCTTAGTGAACCTTATCCTCTTAAAATTTACAAAACAGTGGTAGTTTCAGAATCCTTCTTACCATGCTTTGCATGTCATGTGCCAGATTCACTGTTATGCAATAATGACAACACATACTATTCACATCCTGAGTAATGGCTCAAAAATTAGGTTTCTGATCTTATAATAAATATGGGTTGGGTAATGCAATGGAAAGCCCTTAGCATTAGGAAGATTTAAGGATCCCAGGGCACTGTGTGGCACTACCCCAGCAAGTCCTGGCTTTTAATTAGCTGTGACACAGTCTTCCTCTTGTACTGCATGTGCTGAATACACATGGTTATGTTAGTCAGGTGGGCAGTGGTTCTTTTGTAGCTATAGTCATGATGATTAACAAATAACGTTTTCCTGTTTTTCTGCTGCATCCTTCTTGCTGCTATTTCTAGTATCTAACTGATCACAGCAATGCATAATAAACACCAGTATGATCTTTTGAAAGTTTTATTAAAAGCACAAAATAATGTCTGCTAGTGAATGAATACCTAAGATACAAGCTTACTGAGATTAGCATCTGTTTTCTTCTAAGACCTTTCTTCCAAGCAAAACAATGTACAAAGTACTTTCCAAGGTCAAGTTTAATAGCAGGAAATCTCCAGATAACAGAGGTATGTAGGATAACCAATACAGGCACATGCTGAAGAATGAGAATCTGCAATGAGTGAACATCCACCTGCAGCTTTTTCCTCTGAAGCATTAATACAGGACCACAGGAAGCTTCTGTTCTTTCAGCTTCTCAGGAATTATAGGCTGTTACTGTGTCTTGGTGGTACATTAACCAGAGACTGAGCAATACAGATGCTTATGAAGAGCCTCCTTTTGACATGCTGAGCAGTTAAGGAACACTGCCACCTCACTGAGTCAGGCCTTATAGGGAGATGTCCTTATGTTTTTTCTAAATTTAAATATTTTCTGAAATAGGTGTTACGGAGTAGCTATTCTAAAAAGCTCTATACCAATATCCTTTTGTCCCCAGACCAAAACTGTATACGCAGAGGAGGTTGAGGAAGGGGTATGAGGAGGCTTTCTAGCCCAAGAAAATCTTTGTCCTATAACCAAATATTCTTTAGTATTTATGTTCTGGTCTAAATATCCTAAGACTATATAGACAAATCCACAGCTGAGTAGAGCTTCCAGATGTGTTTTTCTTTGCCTTGCTCAGAGCTGAAGGCAGAAAGCTCCTCCATCTACTGGCTGGCTGGAGCACTCAGTCTGCCTCTTTCTTACCTGAACTTCTGACACTTCAGACCCCTTCCCTCCACCCACTTCTAACTAAGGTCTGGTAAGTGCAGGAAGGACTAGGCTCCAGAGTGAAATTCACCATGTGTGTATCCTGGAACACAGAGAAAGTCAGATGCAAAAGGCTGGGAGGGTTTGTGCTTTTGCTGATCAAGGACCAGAATTTCTAGCCTGTTTCTTGTATCATGCTGTAGTATTATTTTTTCTACTTCTTAGTCATGTAGGACTGGCAAGATGGGTCTTTTCTTTATGTCTGTTTAAAGTCCATTGAAGTCAATAGGAAGAATTCCTATCTAGTTTCACTCTGACTAATGTTTTACCTAATTAGGTTTTTAACCTAAGTAAAACAAACTCTGAAAACAATTCAATTAGAATTAATTTTCTGTGTTTGCGTGACTCCTTTCTTCTCTTCTTCTACTCAAAAATTCCAGATGCAGTGGCATGAGATAAATCTTGAGAATTAAGTTTTAGAATTGCATTCTTTTCTCCACCATTACAAAATGCAATTTAAACTTTCATGCGTAGAAGCAGTACTACAGTTTACAGAAAGACACTTTTGAAATGTATGCCTCATTAATTAATTTATAATAAAATTTTTTCTGGTGCTTTGTCACTTTGGTCTTTTGACATTTTAGACTGGACAGAAGGAGCAGTTCTGCAGCAATACTGACTTGCTAGTCAGTATTGAGAGTCTCACTAGAGCAGCATTGCGGTGTAGATGAATTATGTAAAGAGATGGTAGCTAGTGGCAATTGAATTAAAATAACACTATTATAAATCTAGAGGCATTTCTACAGAACTCTTTACTCATAGATCTCAGCAATTTATGGATAGATTCTGAAACTGAGGACTCTGTTTTGCTGTTCAGTCACAACAAAACCAGACCACAGTCCTGGCAACTGTAGGCAGCAGTCTGTGCTCCATCTGTTGTGCTCTATATCAAGCCAGCTCTGTTGGCTTTTTTCAGCTGGTGAGGTGATGGCATCATATGTTGAATAAAGTATGCTTTGCTGAAATATAAGCCCTTACCACATTGCTCAGGAAGCAGAAGGACTGTGTGAAATATTGTTCCCATAAGCCAGAGCTATGCTTTCTCTTCAGAAGAGTGGGAAATCCATATTCTTTCCCTCCAAGAATTTCTCAGCAAGCTTCATGAAACATAGGAACAAGGAGAACACATATGAGTGGAAAAAAATGAGTAAAGCCAAATTTCTGATTTTGATAATGGGAAGTGATTAAATCAAATTCACTATTTTGTTATGGAAGAAACCTTGGTAGCCACTAAAACTAAGGCATTTTTAGACTTAAAACATGGTTATTGTTCACACAATGGAAAATACTAATTTTATGAAGTGGCAATGGTAAATATTGAACCATTGGCAATTTGACTTCAGGCATCCATTTTATAATCCTTTATTCACCTTGGAATACTCAATACTAATTGCAGAACTGGAGCAGTGTTGATAATGGTGATTTCTGCAACTTCTAAACTGATTCTAGAATGTGTAAAAAACTAAAATATGTCTGAATGTTGCTGTTAAACTGTTACAGAGATATGAGATAGTTGTTCTGCCTGGAAAAAGGGAATATTTAAATTTTTCCTTTGCCATTTACCTTTTTCTTGATAAAAATAATTATCTTGGAAATATAGAAGCTTGTCACTTATAGATTGCAAAAAAAATTTCAATTAAAAGAAAAAATGTACAACAAATAAATGCATTAAAATAGAATTTGCATTCAGTAAATCTTGCAATTGAAAATGAATATATTTCACTAATGCTATTAAGAATTAGAAAACAAAAGTTCTAATGTTTCTAATGTTTCAAGACTTTTGTGATTTTAATTTCATTACTGCTTTTGGCTTTTTTATTGTTACTTTAACTGACTTTTTGCTAATGCTTAAGTACTGCAGACAAGAAAGCAATACAAATTCAAAAGACATTATTTTACTCTCCTTGTTCTGTTGTGGTTTTGTATTAGCAAAATCTTCTCCAAACAACTGACATGAATAGATTCAGAGCTTTTAGCTGGTTCAACATTGACTGTGATCACAAATACCGCCTTTCAGTCCAGGTGTCTTGGACTGCATAGCTGCCATTTCTTTTAACCTTTTGGTGATGACAGTACTGGAACAGAAAATTTAGAAAATATTATCTGTGTATCATCTGATGACAAGATCATCTCCTTTATTTAATACATTATCAAAAGTTGGGATTTTTTTATATCACCCATAAAATTGTTTGAAGGTGGGCCACAGCTTCTTGTTGGTTTAATGATGTCAATGCTTTCTTCTTTGTCTTCCAAAGCATTTAATATTGCAAACTAAAAACCATGCAGCTTACCCCAGTCTACAATTTTTCTCAGCCAGAGCAGTTCATTTCTACTCCAGGAGAAGCTGAAGTGTTTGAAAATCTGTCATTAGCAGCCCATCTTTCAGAGGAGTAATATTAGCAGTGCTGTTAATGCAGGTTACAGAACCTGTAAAGGAAAGAGATCCCTCTCCCTGTCCCTTGGCCTACCTGTGAGTCCACCAGACCATTACAAGTTCTAAATGAACAGTTCTATGCTTCTATTCAAACCCTGAATATCTGTGTGTTTCTTGGCCTGCTATAAGATTGTTGGTATTCAAGGTACACAGTAACATGACAATGGTTATACACAAGGCTCTTCATTAAGAGATCCTAGACCAGACTTTCATAGAATTTGCAAGCACTCAGTGAATTCAGCTGCACTTACTTGAAGATCTGAAAGGAAAGTTGCAATATTTTATGTAACCAGTTTCTAGAAATATGGTTTTTATTTTTTTTTTTCCTGATGATGTTCTGCTGAGCAACATATTTATTGTACTGGAAGTCTGAAGCACAAACTGCAACTCCTAACAGTGGTCAAAATCATGAGCCAGGACCATAAGACAAACTTAAATTAAAAAAATGATATGTCCCTATGATTATTTTCTCTAACTTTTTTTGACCATGCAGAAGAGTAAGGTCACAGTTTCTAGCTTTCTCTTCACCAAAACCAGTATTTGAAGTTTAAGTTTTAAGAGGAAATTTTAGTTTTTCGATGCAATAAAGTATCATGGAACTGAAATTATGAAAGGAAAGCAATGACTGCAAAGCCTCACAATTACCTTTCTCTGTAGGCCATTCTGCCTTCCTGAAGAATATAATAAATGCTGTATTACTTCACATTATAGTTGTTTTCAGATGTGGTTGCTCCTGGGTGTTTAGCAAAGTAAAATGAAATAAGGTAAATGTAAAGTGATACTCTTGACTTCTGTCATGGTTTGACACTTGCTAAAACCTAGGCACCCATGGGAAAAACTATTCACTCACTCTCCTCTGCTATAATTGAGCAGAGGAGGGGGAAAGAAAAACTAAAGGGCCCATGAGTTAATATAAGGATTAGGAGAAAACACTAAAGGCAAAACAGGCTTAAACTTAAAGGGTATAAAGAAAAAAAAATAATTAACAGAATTAAAGAGGACTATGAGAACTAAAATAAACCTTTAGAACACCATTTTTCCTCTCTCCAGCCCCTCCCTCCTTCCCACCAACAGTGCAGGGAGACAGGGTGTGGGAGTTTTGGTCAGTTTTTCACTCGAAATCCTTCTTCAGTTTGCTTAGGGAGAGAAGTCTCTTCTGCTATGTCATGGGGTCTTTTCAATGGGAGACAGTTCTCTGTGAACTTCCCCAGTGGGGTTTTAATTTTTCATGAACAGCAGTCCTGCCCGACCTGCTGTAGCATGAGTCCGTCCCACGGGCAAAACAGTCTTTCCAAAACTGCACAGTGTGGGTCATTTTAGTTTATGGGGTGTAGTTTTTTAAGGATAAGCTGCTCTAGTTTGGAAGCAAGGGCTCTCTTTCTCTATCTCTGGAAGCAAGGGTCTTTTCTCTCTGAGTTTCCCACTAGATTACAGCTTTTCAGTATCCACCCACTCCAACATGAGCACCTTTTCTCACAGGCTGTGAGTGGACCTCTGCATCCCCCCATGCAGTTTGTTTTTAAGTTGTCCCCATTATGCATGGTTTTGGTCTTCCCTTCTTAGTTTTGACAGGCCTAACTCATACCTTCTGCTTTAACTCATACCTCTGGAATTGGATCCTTAAGACTCCCTTACTCCATTAATGAAAGCATTAATGTTTATTGGTAATCAGTTGTATCCATCATAAGTCCTCAAAAATCAATCACACCAAAAGCACAGGTGTTCCAACTTCAATCCCTTGTAAAGAATGTGATCAATTGTGAAGGTATGATAGCCAGAAAACTGTATTTTTTCACTAGAAAGTGGCTGCAGTTGCCTGTACATACATTCTGAAGGGATCCTCTTCTGTTATTTTTATACTCCCTCTTTTCCTTGTCCTCCAAAAATAGTTGCAAATAGTGTCAGCTACCAAGGCAGTAGAAAACATCAATAACTACTTTACCTATCTCCTTGTCTCAGTGACTTGTGACAGAGGACTTGGGAGCCACTTAGTCAATACCCTAATGGAGATGCCTGTTAAAAATAATGTTGTCTGGTTGGTAGATAAAGAAGATAAAAGAGGAAGGTACAATGGAAAATATTACAGAAATCAAAATGCCTCAAAGAATACACATGAACTGAGGCAATAAGGGATGAAACTGCAAATTTTCAGCAAGTCCCAGGCAGTTAGAGACTTGAATGCTTTACTTCAGTGCTGGTGCCACAGTTCTTCCAATTTTTTTTTCTGTTTTCATTCAGCTTACAAGTGAACTTCTGATGGTGTACTTTCTCTCATTCATCTCTTTTTTATTAGACTGGAAAAATATATGTAAAAAATAGGGGAAAAGAGAAGTTAATTCTGCTAGTTTTGAACATGACATTTTAAGGGAGAGATACATGATGGAAACAGAGGTAGCAGGGAGGTGATGTTACTGTTATATTAGTCAGGGTCTCCAGAGTGTAAATGACTCTGTTTTCTCCTCATCCGGCCCCAAGAGCTGGGAGTATTATTTTGAGGAAATAATGTAAGGGAAATAACATCCATTCCTGTTCCAAATATCTACTATTCAGTTTTGAAGAGTCAGGCCTTTGTGTTGCTTGCTGGTCCTCTTGTCCGGACTGGACCTACACAGACATAACATCCAGCTGATCCTTACTCTCTACACAGAAGTTCTCAAAGAAGCCAAGGAATTTTCTTGAGATGATCATCTGTTAGCTCTGAAAATTGGACATTTTCTCTCAGTCTCCAAGCTTTTGTCTTTTATTGCCAGTGATGGCTGTTGTCCCTTTTCTTCCTGTTCAACTCCCATTTCTTCAATTTTTCAGCTGCCCATCTCCTATTTCTTTGCTTTCCTGCTTTAAAAATGCCATTCTGCCAAAGTTTATATTTCATTTTTTCTTCTCCCTCCCCACAGTTTCCTATTTCCCACTTGCCTTTCTTATGAAACTCTTTCATTTAAAGAGCCCTTAAAGAAAGTTTAAATGAAATATGTTATAAACTAAATAAAATTTATGTAGATATAACAAATATGATATTCCCACAGCTGCCTCCATTTAATTTGGATTAATGTTTTTTCCTTTTCCCACTGTTTAGTTAAATCATGACAAATCTGGATCTGAAGTTCTGTCTCAGAATTTGAGTCTGATATTGAAATCATTGATATAAGGAGGTCAAAGTTCAAAATTGTGTGCAGTGCTGATGTTAAAATTTGAGATTCCTGTTTTCAATGACTGACAGCAACATAGATTCTGAAAGGGATTATTGTGTCAAACGTGCTATGCTTCTGCAGTTCTGCATGAGGCTTCCAGCACAACTAGGGGTCTGGCTGAATCCAGGGTAATGTCAGCCATGGGGCAGTGCAGATACACTCCTGCCTTTACATTTGGGTTCCTTATTTTTATTAGATGTGGTTGAAAAATGGAACATTTTCTCAAGGAGTTTATTTTACTTCCTTTATAATTTCTTTTTTTTTTTTTTTTAGATGTTAAAGTTCTAGAAGTAAGAATTTGAGAGAAAATAAAAGAAAATTCAGCAGTTATTTGAGAAACTGAATGAAGGATAAATACACAGTTTTTCAGATCTTGCCATGTGAGAAAGATTAGAGGTCTTGCCTATTTTTAGAGTAGCTGCAATAGCGGCCAGCAACAAGTGCACAAGAAATCTTTGTAGGAAAAATCCGTTCAAGCATACAAACTGGTTCAGACATGGTACAGTATTATTAGAATAAAATTTAGAAGTTACTTTGCTATTTTTTCTAATTATGGGCACTTATTTAGTTAATGAACAAATGAAGCTTCATACAAAAAATCAGCTTGTTCTAATTTTGCTGATATGATGCACATTTTACAGCTATATTTCTTGACTACAGCAAAACTGATACATCTATTGTAGGAATCTCTATTTGATTACCAGTCAGGCAGAGTCAGGTCGCAAACCTCCAATGAACAGATATGTGTGAGTTTTTCAATCAAATCTGATGAAAATTAATTTGAGGCTAACATTTCCCTTTGAGATGCTTTCTATGTGTGTTTGTGCACACGACACAAGCTTTTTCATGCTGGAAGCTCTTAAAGAGTGCCTTGATTTTAAGGGAATAAGTTTTCCCCTGCTGAATAGTAATAGGATTTGATATTATATAGGACAAGATCTTTGAAACTTTGATTATCACACCAGAGAAAATACTTTCATGTAAACAGTTTAAAGACATAACATTCTTTTTTTCTGAATTTGAAGACATTTATCTTGTGGCTTTATCCTGCTTCAGATATTTAATTTTAGTCCTGTAGCATCAAATGCGAGGGTTATTGCTGTTGTTTTCTTTGATGTCTCAATAATAGATGCTTATTGGATTGGGCCAAAACAGAAATAAAGGTGTATGCTGATCAAGGGCAAGGCTCTGAGTCCTTAGCATGTGATACTGCTAAGGGAACAGCTCTGCAAATAAGTGAGAAGGCAGCCCCTCTGTGAAAAAATGTGGCACAGAAGATGGCTCTGTGAAACCTGTGGGCAGAGCACTTCATCCCATCTACAGAGATTCCTAGAGGGTGGAGCTTGTGGCATCTCTTTTCAGCTTTACAGAGAGTTCTCCACCAGAACCTAGAGAAACTGTTATGCTAGATATTTTCTATGTGAGGAGTGGAAGGGGAATGAGGAAAAGACATCCAAGAGACAACCTACAAGGAATTTAAGTAAATTATTTTGTACATTTTTAACTGCAAGGGTGTAAAATCTGGTCTTAGTCTCAAGTTGTTGTGTATGTCACAAATACTAGTTTAAGTATTCAGTCAGTGTCTGAAATTGTCCCAAATGTCCCTTTGAAGGCTTATAATACTTTTACCATGGCTCAGAGAAGCATCTCTAACAAACAGTAAAATCTTGAAATAAACGCAGAGAGCTGTTAATGCTTGCTAAGGGAATCTAGACTCTTTAAGTGATCTGCTGCCCTTGATCTGTGAGGGATGTTGTACTGATATTAAGAGCCATTGGAAAAATTGCAATTCCTGTAAGACTACTGAGAGGTTCTGAATGTTTGGAAAGGGAATGAATGCACAATATTCTTATATCACACATATTTTATATCTTTATAAACCCTAATGATTTTACGTAATGGTAATTCCATGGTGTGAATTCTTATCATTCCTCTTTTAGTATTTTCATGTCAAATACTGAAGAATTGTGCATTAAAATTGGCACAAAAAACTTATTGAAAATAAGAGTAGTGTATCTTAAAAATCATAGTCTATAAAATGGAAGCAAAAAAAGAGAACTATTTTGAATTTTTGGATTCTCCCAATTTTACTGTGCTATGGCTAGCAGCATCAACTGCTTATACTCTTTTGTTTCCACAGAAGTACATCTATTGAGTTCTTAGAACCCCATTTTTCAGAAATAGTTCTATTTTGTTTATAAAGCAGCTTGAGGGAGTTAAGTTACAGAGCAAGGACATAAAGGTCTTCCAGGAGCAGGAACATGTGAAGATAAAACTCATTAAAATCACAGCATGATATGATTTATACAAGTCACACAAATAAATAATCTAGAAGTGTATGGACTTTATACATGTTTTACTTTACCTTGAAAACCAATGTAGTTTAAGCACCCAGGGACACCATAGGCATTTGCTCCACTAAAGATGCTGAAAGCACTAAACAAGTACTGGCCTGCACAAAACCATTTACATTTGATATGTTGATATAGCCTGTGGCATACAATATTAATAATAGTTCTCATTTTTTCACTCTGTCCAACCTAATCCAGATAATTTGAAACATTTTGAATCCAAAATGCTTTGCGCGTGCACATGTTCCATGAACACGGGACTTAGTCTGTTTCTTTGTAGTCTCAGGAGATGGAATTCAATGTAGCTTTATATACTTTAAGAATGCTTTCCTGATTCACCCTAGTTCAGGATTTTTTTTAAAATTACTTCAATTTACTCAATACTCAGTTTTAAATACTTTCTATAGCTTCATATGTTGATACAATGTACTTTCACCCTAGTCTATTTTTTTTTCAGAAGTGGCTGGTTTTTGTTATCCTTTCCCTCTTCTTAAAGGCTTTTACCCATTCACTGGCTAAATCCATTCATCCTTGAAAATTAACAGAGTGTTCTGCCCTATCCAGGGGACTACACCTTTTCATTACTGGACTGCATTGTACCATTATCTTAACTTGTTCTCTTCATGGCTGCTGGCACCTATTTTATTTGATGCAGTGAATCTCTCATTATAGACTTATTAGCATCCATGTCAAGACAATGTGAAAAGTCCTCCTCTTTCAAGACTGATAAATACAAACAAGTAGAGAATAGAATACATGAACAATCTTTATCGTTTCACTGCCACATTAATACCTCTAACTCTAATTTGGGTAATTAAGCCCCAAAGATATCTCAAGAAAGCAGCCTGGGCAGCTGTGATCATGCCATGTAAGCAACATAGAACACATTCTGTGAAATAGGATCAAAATGGTTTCTGTGCGTTTTGTGTCACCAAAGCAGCTGTCCTGATGATTCACATCCTATTAAAGGATTAAATAGGATTTAATATGCTTCACATTTAATATGTGAAGCATATTAAATCCTATTTAATATGCTTTGAGCATGTCATAATCAATTAAAAATAGTTTTCATTTCAGATAACAGTTTTGGAATTTTGAAACTAGGAATAGCTTCCTTTGGACAAGGACTCCTAAGGAGTGTCCTCTATAGGACCCCTTTCATTCACTCACCTCTCACTCCTCAGGTTTGTAACAGTTCAGGGTCAGGCCTCCATAGTAGATCTCTGTAGGAGAAACAATTTTATTTTTCTACTCTCTCCCAAGTCTTCACTCATTGTTTTTCTCAGAATTGCCACTTGTCTATAGTTTCTCTGCAGTTGCTACCACATTATTTCCACTCTTCATCCTCTTTCTAGCTCCTATTTTTTTATTAACCACCTTTTATGTCACTTTGCCTGCTCTTCTGAGCATTCCAGCTGCAGGAACAGTGATTTTTCCATTTGTGGACAGTGACTTTGTAAGGGGACAGATGCATCAGTTGAATGCTTACACTAGTCTGGACTAGAATAGTTCATCTGGAATAGATCTAAAATGATCATCCAGTGATAGTCCAGCTGCCTGTTCCATTCAAGTCTGATCAAATGCTAAAGCATGGTATCAAGGGCATTGTCTAAATGCCTCTTCAACACTGATAGACATAGGGGGACCTGTTCAGGAAGCCTGTTTCCAGGGTTTGACCACTTCAGGTAAAGAAATATTTCCTAATGTCAGGTCTATTTGGTCTAATGAGATTCATCCCATAGTAGTGAAGGAGCTAGCAGATGTCACAAAAGGACCACTCTAATTCATCTACAAAATAATCCTGGGAGTCTGGGGAGGTCCCCAGTGACTGGTAGCTAACAAACACTACTCCAATTTACAAGTCCTGGCAGAGTCCCAGGTGTGCTTACAGGCATCAGTGGATGAGACTCCCCTCTCCCCACTTCCTCCATCTCCTGCCAAGGGCCCAGGGGACGTGTCCCAGCTCAGCCTGGGACCTTCAGTCCCTGCCTGAGCCCTGCTGTAGGTGTGTCTGTCTCTGTTCCTGTCTCCTGGGTGGGCCTGGGACCTGCACTGAAGAGAGCGGCTCTCTGGGGTGGAGCCCTTAGACCTGGGTTGTAGCTTGTTATGCAAAACTCCAGGTTTAACGTGGCATAACTGCTCTGTTTTATTTCCTGTGCTCATCATGAATCAAGTAACAATGATCATTATTTTCCAGAAATGTCAGGGGCTTTTCATCTCCAAAGACACATTCAAGGATACATAACACACTGGAAACAGGATATTATTTTAATTTTAATTTTTATCCATCTGTTTTGGAACTGATGCTCACAACCACTACCACAATGTGTATATGTAGCCAGGAGCAGGCTGATATGTTCTTCAGTTTAGCTTTAAAACCGATCCTTTGTAGTCTGGAAAAAGGCAAGTGACAGAGCTACAGAATGTAGCAGCAGGAATACAGGCCCAGCAGCTCTTGTTTCCTGAAGGGTGAGAACACAAAGACTAACTGTACCAACCTCACACAAAAAAGAAAGCATATGTGGTACTGTGGGGTATTTTACAAATTATAACACATATTGATGACAAGAACAATTTTTGCCTTCCAAGAACTTCCTTTGTTGCTGTGCTCCCTGGCTAGGGATGCATGGCCTGTGCTTGTGTTGTAGGCAGGAGAACTGAAGAATGGCAGTTCTGGATGGATGCAAGAACCCCATGGGAAATAGAGCCAAGGGAAGAGCAGAGCTCAGCTCCACTCCAAGCTTGCAATGGGCAAGAGAGCCAGAGAGAGCCAAGGGCACAAGTGGTGTGAGGGCAGCAGACAAGAATGGAGTCGTAGGGGCCCAGAGCAGCCCTGACAGGGGGCTGTGCCCAGTGCTACAGAAGGACAAGAAGCAACCCTCAGGGCTACCCTTGGGGCCCACCCTGAGAGTCTGGAAAGCTTCCTCTCCTCAGATGGGGGTCATGAGGAACACCTTCAAGGAGCAAGAGCACCTGGAACCTGGCCAAAATTGTCACTGTTGTGACATGAAATAATAAGACTCACCAGAAGGTGTTTCCACATCAGAACAAGAACAGGAAGAGAGAACTTTATTTTTCCAACCTCGATATTTATAGACTTCCAAAAGTGACAGTGGATTGGAGGACAACATCACCACCTCTCCAACCACACTGGTTAAACCAACAGTCCATCAAAATTCTCCTCCTACAGAGAAGAATGCAAAACAACCATTATTTACAGGAAAGTGCGTAAGAAACTCCATTACAAGAATGTAAATATCAGAAGGCTTAGAAAATCTCAAAAGAACAGGGCAACAAAAATGGCCAAAACGAGCCTGCGAAAGAGGCTGTGCTCAGTGTGGCAGAGAAAAGCAAAGAAACCCCAGGGACACTTGCAGCCCACTATGGGGTAAAAAAAAAGCTTCCTCCCCCCAGATGCAGGGCATTACAAGCCATCTTCATGTAGCATGAGCAGCAGAGACAGCCAAAGGCACCAAAAATATACATGAAGGGGATCAGATGAGCCCTCAGCAGTGGTCATGCTCAATGCTTCAGAGGCATACAAAACTGCTCTTTCCTCTTTTTTCGGAGGAAAATTCCTCCCTGACTCCAGCACTGGCCATCAGCTATTCTCAGAGAATGTGAGAAAGATCTGTCTACTTCTCCCACAGGCTGGCCCTGCCTTCCAGAAGATGCCCAAGCCAATTCTGCCCTACCTGGAGTCATCTCAGGGGCTTCTGAGACTGGCCACATGCCACCAGTCTGATCAACTTCAGGGGCACAAATCTTGGTGTGCCTGGCAGGGCACCAGTGGGTATTCCAAAGTACTGGAATCCTGCCAACATCTCAGCATCTCATTTCTTATGGCTGCTGCCCCTGGATTCACAGAGGATAAAGACAGAGTGCTCTGCAGTGCTCCTTGAGTGTTCTTCCAGAAGGCATTTCCTTGGTTTTACCACTTGGCTTGGTGCTCCTTCTCATCTTCTGAGAAGATGGCGTCTGTTCCCTGAAGTCTGAAGCAGGATTTCCATCTATCCAATCAGCCTTGAGTATGGTCCTACTAGGTGTTGGCCTTGCAGCAGAGAACCTTCAGCAACTTCATCCAGCCTCCCTCAGCCCCCACCAAGTAATTACAGTAGCTCCTTAAGGACTTTCTCTTGGATGTCTTCAAGCTGACTCTGGGCCAGCTCTCTGAGTGGGACATAGGAGTCCCCATGTGCAACCTCACTCACTGCAGCTCTGCCCACCACACCTCTGTCCATTGCTCTTCATAGAATCATTGAATCATAGAATAGTTAAGGTTGGAAAAGACCTTTAAGATCATCAAGTCTAGCCATCAACCCAGCACCATCACCATGTTCCCCATAAAACTATGTCCTCATGTGTGATACCCACATGTTTTTTGAGTACTTCCAGGGATGGTGACATCTCCACTCTCTCAGGCAATCTGTTCCAATGTTTTAAAATCAAACCCTTTCAGTGAAAAAAGTTTCCTAATATCTAATCTAAACCTCCCCTGGTGCAACTTAAGGTGATTTTCTCTCATCCTGTTACTTGTTAATTGGGAGAAGAGATTGACCATCACCTGTCTATAACCTCCTTTCAGGTAGCTGTAGAGAGGGATAAGGTTCCTCTGAGCTTCCTTACTCCAGGCGAAGCAACCCCAGCTCCCTCAGTTGCTCCTCATAAGACTTGTGCTCCAAACCTTCACCAGCTTTGTTGACCTTCTCTGGACTCATTCCAGTGATGCAATATCTTTCCTGTAGTGAGAGGCCCAAAACTGAACACAGTATTAGACCTTCAGAGGAAGGCCTTTGGAGTGCTGGCCCTGAGGCTGTCCCTGTGTCAATGAGTCTGCCCCTGCCCTTGGTGGCTATATACTAGACACAGCTTCCAGGTACTCAAGACATGTCCTCCTCTGCTTAGCTTCCAAGGACCAATCTTGTGCCATGGGAGAGTTGGACCAGCCTTAGGCCATGGGAGAGTTCAACCCTGCAACCCAGAGACCACCCTTATCAGCCATCCACTTCTGTGCCAGAGCTAATGTCTTTGAAGTCCCACAGTAAGGAAGACCAGAGACTTGATCTGTCTGGTTACAAACCCTTTTCCTGGCATATAAGTGGGCTGGTTTCAGCAGCTGCAGGCCAGGGGAAAGCCCAAGTGTAGCCAGAGCCATAGGCTGAGATGGACAGTGCCATAAGACCACCAGGGAAACAGACACTTTGAAAAACAAGTGAACAGAGGTGACTGGTGTGATGAAAAGGTTGGTCATTTTTAAACCTTGAACATTTGGATCTCTGCCCAAAGCACAGTCAGGCAAACATGACTTCCAAACTGTGAGAATGGCTCATTGTTGCTATTGTCACATCTACTTGTCTCACGGAAATCAAAATATGCAACTTCTCTGTTAAACACTGTAGCAGGGAATCTCTCTCACATTTTAGAACAATAAGCTAACCCTTTTTAACACATTATTGAAATTCTGTTTAGTCTTATTCTCAAGAAGAGAATTTCTGGCATGGACATCTTGTTTTTCACCAGAATTTGAGAGACACAACAAGATATAGGGCAAAGAACCCCCTGGACCAACTCCAAAGGGCAGAGTCAACGGTGGGTTACTGGGGCAACTGATGTCCTATTTGATGTACCTGCTAGATATACTAATTAATTAATCTTATAAAAATTGTAAAAATCCTGTATCACATGTGTGTGTAGCCGTATTTGTGCACCTGAAAGCTTTCATTAAGAAAGAATTGCTTTTTATCTTACCCCTCTTAATATTGTTTGGAAAGTCTTTTGTTTTCTGATTCTAGGCAACACTCACTTTAACCTTTCTGAGAGATATTTGCCTATGCCTGTATGTGGGAAGATATTCTTACCTAAAGCCCCGTCAAGTCTCCTTTTCTTTAAGATTTAGTAGTTGGAGTACTAAAAGATTAAGAGAGGTACTAGTATTGTAATTTTGTATTGTAATTTTGTTGGTGCCAAAATTGGTGTGTACCTTCAGACTGTGTGAATAAGGGCAAAGACCGTCTTTTGGTTGTGGTGAAGCCAGAGATGAAAGAGAAAGTTTTTGTTCCCTCTGCATGAACTTTGCAGGGATGTAAAGAGCATGTGTGATTTCACCACCATTCCCTACCAATGCGTCAAGGGACACTTGCTAGTGTGTGTTTATGGTGAGGTTGTCTTTTTAGAAAAAGGTCCCAAATGATTTTGTGTTCTTTACCATATTTTTCCTTGCACTTCAATAACTCTCTTCCTCCTTTGGTCTTCATTCTCGATCCCTATCTTGAAGATGGTGACAACTCTATCTGCCCTTGTATTGCTCCTCCCAGTCATCATTTTTCTTCTTTAGGCACTCCATGCCCAGAAACAATCTTCTTAATCTTTGTCTGCATTCATTAAAGACGGAATATGTCCTTTTAGAACATGAGGAATGCGAAATATCCATAGTGGTACAGGTGAGCTCTCACCAGGGCTTTTCAAAATGGTTGCTTTTCTTGCCTGACACACAAGAATGCTTTTTTCTGTATCCCACTCATGGCTTATAGTCATTGTGTGATCTACTCATGCCTCCCGGAGCATTTGCCTCCTCCATTGTCTTCAGACTGGAGCAGAAACTTGTGTCACTCCACCTGACATGGTGGTACCTATTTCTACCCTGCAGTTCCTCATGCAAGGAGTGTTTATTGATGTAGGGGATGTCTCTTCTGTCAGAGCTTCAGCAGGTGGGGAGGATGGGGGCTATAGAACTATACCGTGAGATAGAGCTTTTCTTCCTCATGGGTGTCATGAAATCCAGAATCTGAGATGGACAAAGAAACCTAAATTCTTGAACAATGTTTTTTTGCAATCTAAATTCAAAAGACTTGACCATGAACTTCCCTATTTCCTATACTTGATGACAGCCAAGTGTGAAGGGTGGAGCCCCCTTAATACCTCTCTCAGGCTCCACCCATGAGTAACCTGCTGGAGTCCAGCTCCACGCAGTCACAACCAGATCCAGCCTCCGCCAGCCAGCGGAGCCATGGACAAGGTGTGTGGGTGGGCTCTGAACGCAGGGCTGGTCGTGTTAGTTCAGCTCCTTTCAGAACTGGTGTCTGCCTCTTAAAAGAGGAAATATTCATGGCTGGCATTAACTGAGTTTCCGTTGGGAAGCTTCATGGGAGAAAGTGGCCAGTTCAGGCACTACAAGAGACCAAATCTTGGTGGGTCAGTGAGATGCAGTTCATGTCCCTGCTGTCTGTGGGGATACACTTTACTCTCCTGGCGCATGAATAAAGCTTGCTAATGAACTTTTAAATTAATTCTGCAGCTATGTATTGAAAAGGAAGGTTATTGGATAAGGAGGTGGCTGGATGGGTGGGCATCCAAGATTAAAAGGCAACTGCCTCTCTTTAGAGGCCGTACATGCCTGGAGGAGATGTACGGCCTTGCCTGCCTTCAGTGAAGAGTTTGCTTTTTATATGCCCACTTGAAACCACCTGTGATTGTCAGTGTGGTGAAATGACTAATGATATCATTCAGATACAAAGAAACTTATTTTCCTTTTTAATTATTGGATTAAAATATGAAAAACAGTCTTCTAGTATACACATGGTTATGAATTTGTAAAACTGGTGCAATGAGTGCAGAAAGTTGCCAGAACATGTCTGTTCACTTGAAGAATCTTTAAATATAACTGCAGAGAGCTGCCATCCTAGATGGACCACTCAGACCTAAGTCATAGCTTGTCTCCTACCCTGACTCCTGGATGAACCTGAGACCCATGATACAGCCCTGTCTCCAGGCCTGTTTCCAGCTGTATCTCTTGCGAGTCTCCCTGGCGAGCTCCTGGATCTGGCTCATTCTGTCTATGTATCTGAGGGTCTTTTTGGAACAGGTTACTAGCTGCTGGCTCTGCCTGTCTGGACCAGGCTCTACGGGATGGTGCCCTGTTGATGAGGGCATGGGCCACTGCCAGCCCAGCTCCTGGCCTGTGCCAGGGTCAGCGGCAGCTCCTGGCTTGCCTGCCTTCAGTGAGCAGCAGGCACTTGCTGCTCCCTGGCAGTCTCCTTGCATAACGTCATCCTCAAACATTTTGCAATTGAGGCATTTCCTAAGCCAAGGGGTGTCAAAGTATTCATCAACCCATCAGCTGATTGCCCTCCATGAATTTATCCTGCCTCACCACGTAAGCTTCTGGTTAACAGATGACCAAACTGTAGACTACAAACTGATCCTCAGCAGGTGTCTGAGCATACAAGTCTGGCAAAGAGTCATAAACATCTTAAAGGAAAAATTAAGAGCAAAACTTAAATATAGGTTTTTCTATTAACTGCATTTATAATAAATGTCATCACTTATTGACTTTCCCCTGTGAATAAGCAAATAGCACAATTTACTGATAAATGAAACAAACTCAGGAATAATTAGTACATGGCAGGTCTTTCAGCAGCTCAAACCAATCACATGTTCTCTCCTGATCCTGTATAATATACAGCAGGATATAAAGTCTGTAACCAAGTTTTGTGAACTGACAATCAGAAGATTAAACATTTCTCGCTGAGCCATGTCCTAATGTAATGCCAGGAAGTACATCTCTGCATATAGTGTACCTTTATTTGATACAGGAAATATTCAAACATCATATACAGTGCTTGGAGCAAGAGAAGCACAGGTATATTGGTACATAATTTTATTAGGGCTTTTATATTTTTTTTCCATGGGAGAGAGGCATCTGCTTAGGAGCTGGGAGTCTGAGGCATATGTAGTGTGTAGGAAATGTGTGCTTTCACTGGCACTACACACCCCTTCTGTTGCATCCACCTCCACTCATTTTCTTGTCTCTTATGATGCTGCAACTTCATTGTGTTGTGTTGAAGTGGAAGTAGCACCTATGCAAGATGAGCAATTTACAGCTCAAGTAAATGAAAGTAAATATACCAGTGAACAAGAAGTTCATCATCATCACACACACTGTGAAACCACCTGCTTTTCCCTGTTGCTTTGTATGCTGGTTTAAAACCCAGCAGGAAAATTAAAGCTGCCCCCTTTTCCCCATTCTATTCCAACAGTGGAGAAAACACTAGGAGACATTTTAAGATGAAATCACAATTTACTGAAAAATCGCAATAACCACAACAATATTAATAAAAGAGTGTATTCAGCTCGGCTCTGCTCTGTGCCACCTCTGCTCTCTCCCTTTTCTTTTTCTTGGAGCAGCATCTCAGGCTTGCTGGTGCTATCTTTCAGCACCAAACCAGAAAACCCGCCACTTAGAGGAACAGGAAAGGGACCACTGGTGGCAGGAAGAGGCCAGTTCTGCCAGGCTGACCCTGAAACCTGCACATCTTCTCCCCTGAGCTCGGTGAAAGATGACAATCCTTCCATTTCTGCCCCTGGCTTCCTCCTGCTGAAACCACGCCCCTGCCATGATGTGGGTGGTATGGAATTAAATACTGCTAGAAGCTTTGCTCTATAACCATGACAGTGTAGTCAGAGCATTACTGCTCTGAAGAGTAACATAGTTATTGATATGACTCATCAATAAATTCCTATTACTCAATGAATAGAAAAATATGCCTTATTTTTTATGTTTCTGATGTCTTTGACATGTTTGATATCCTGCCAAAGATTTTGGAAAAGTTTTGGAAAAAGATTATGCCATTCACAGTAAGAATCCACTTTTTGCCCATTCAGATTTCTTATTAGTCTCACTTGAATGATGTTAGTTCACCCAAATATGGTCTTTTCTTCATATGGTGTAAATCGCCATTATTGGATATGCTATACCCACATGGTGATAATCTCCATTATTATCCATGGTATATCCAATAAAGAGAGGTCTTAAAAAGCCCATTGCACCAGATACTGCAGAAGACACTATGAGACATGAAGAATGTGGTTTTATTCGAATGCTGGAGTTGGGAATGTACCTGGGAAGTATATTCTTAAACCTTACTCAGTCAATATCACCTCTTCTTGCAAATCCCTCCTCCCTCTCAACATGTTTTTCCTCCACAATTCCATTTCACCTGAGAGGTGTGAGATCTCTGATTAACTAGATTCCATCATCATTGGTGTAATTACCTGCGATCACTTAGGGTAGGAGTAGAGGAGGAAGGTGCTGTCTCTTCACTATGTAGTTTACTATGGGGAAAGAATCCCATTCCCATTTCCTAGATTTTTCATTTTATATAAATTCCAGTTGAATCAGAAAACTGAAAGATCTGTTAAACATTTGTCCTTCCTGAAACACAAAAATAAGTTTTCAATCAAACCAGCTTCTTGGATCTAGAAGGAAAGGGGGAGAATTTATTTCTACCTTCCCAAAGATACAAAGTGTTACAGCAAGTCCCTTTTCTCTAAAATAACAAGAAAAAGAAAGTTTTTTGCAGATGTCTTCTTTAGAGAGTGAAGGATAAACACTGAGGGAAAGCCGTTCCACTGGCTGTACAGAAAGGAGCATAATGTAGATTATGCCTTGTTCTAGCAATTTTGGCACAGAAACATTTTTTCCTGAAATTCCTTTACATGATACAGGAAGAGAAGGAAGTGTCATTCTTGAAGTGAGTACATGCCAGTAGCTTGGTTTTTGAAAAATGGAGCTCTGGGGCAGTGGGAGGAAACCCAGAAATTATACATTAATGAAATCTGGAGGAGGAGAAATTAGAAGTGTCAGAGGTTTTCTTAATAGCAGAATTCCCTCTGAAATATAAAAGTGATTGGCCAAAATGGGCTTGCAGAGGCAGAAACTGTAATCCATTGCTGTCTCTTAGTACAAACCAATTATTTTGGAATTAGCAAAATTCAGCAGAAGCTTACTCATATGGAAACCCCACTCACATATCCATGGAAATCAAGATGCAAAATGCCATAAAGTGTCTGTTTGGCAGAGATGGACTGAGTCATTGACAGTTTAGAATTAGATTTGTTAATTTTCGAAGAGGGCAGGACTGGGTCTTGTGCGTTTAAGCAGTGAGTAAAGGGCCTGTAGTGTGCGGTACAACAGCTTGCTCTGACAGTGCCCTGCATCTGTCACTCGAGAAAAGAGTCCCCCTAGTGTACCAATGCTGTAAGCAGAAGTGTCTTGCTGAATTCACAAAATCTGCTACAAGTTCTGCTGTGGCATGTAATCAAGTGCCTAAAGGTATTTTAGTAAACCCCTGCGCTCTGTTGATTACAAGGCTTCTAGTTCATGAAGGAAAGAACATTAGACAATCATAAATAATGAGCATTTAAAACTTACCATGTATTTTAACACATTTTAGCTATGAAGTAATTGGGCTTTGCATTGCTGTATGATTCTAAATACTAGGTTTTGCTACCCAGGAAACATATATTCTCCTGATAGACAGGAGAGAAATTATTTTATACAGTAATACTCTTTTCACAAGTTCTTAGCTGTGTATCTGTGAGGTAAAATCAAGCACATTATTCTATTCAAAAGTACTTTTTCTTTTATTACTGTTTCAATTAAACAGGAAAAGTCTACTGCAGTTAAAGGTATTCAGTGTTACACTTTCCCTGGCTGCCAGAAATCTAGTGTGCAATTCAAACACAGGCATTTTACCACTTTGAATTTGTAATGTCAAAGATTAAGTGATAAACCAGTCTCCTCCCTGTGTAAGTCCTGTCCCAATGATTTTAGGTACAGCAATGCAAGCCTGGCAAACCTGCAAACCTTTGTGACAGGTGCTGAAGTGGCATGCATGTAGGACGGCATAGCTGCTGTAGATAGCTGTGACTCCATAACTATTTTCCTCTCAGGTATGCTGAGAGCACCATGGATAAAAAGTTTCAAAGGAGACCAGAAGGTCTCTGTTGGAGATACAGCACAGCTGGTTGGTAAGCAGTATTTGTCATTCTGTCTTTCAATAATTTTCCTCAAGATGTTCATGCTAGAGCAAACCTGGCAAGTCAAGTTCCCCTTTGCACCCTGCTCTCGGAGTCTGCCTGTGGCAGATTAGGCACTATCTTGCTCCCTCACCTTTTTGACTGCTGACAGGAGAGCTAAATCACCTTTCCAGCAGCAAAGGAAGTGTGTGTTTTCAGGGGAGGGAGTGAGTAGGGGGAGTGGGAGATGTTAGGGAGATAATTCCTCAGAGTAAGTAAAAAGACAAAATGGGACCAACACCTTTCAGGAAATGGCCAGTGGAAGGCCTGAAGGATGAGAAGCAAAGATGAAAAAGTGCTCAGGGACCAGTTGTGCAGCCCCTACAGACATGATCAGGTAGACTTGGCTGAGAGAAAAGGTCTCCAGCTCCTTAGAGGTAAGGGCAGCTCCAGCAGTAGCAGAGGAGGCTCTTGCAGCTGTTCAGATTAACAATGGTGCTGTAATTTATGCAGAGGCATTAGCTGTAGGGATGTTGTTTAACATTTTAGTTAGCAGATTGGCATTTCCTGGAAGTGTAGGTTAATTATGATTAAAAGAGAGGTACCATATATCTCACTTTGGGAGGAGGGAGCAGCTCTGCTGGTGTTGTGTGCAAGCCACTGGTTGGTTTATTGGTGTGTAAGGGTGTAGCAGACTTGTGTGCGTACAACACTGTGCTTATTTGCTTTCTGCAACAAATGTCTATGTCAGTGTCTCTGCTAATAAAAACCCCACAGTGCTAATTTAGCCAGGTTTAGTTACTTAAATGGAATTTGAAAGGTGTTTGTGCATACCCACTGCAAAAAGGCTTCTCCTGAAGAAAAACTGTAAAATAGACATCCTTAGCTTTCCTTTCAAATTCATGTGCAGTATTTGATTTTAGTGTGTTTGTTTTCCTGGAGACAGCTAAGGCAATCTCCTCTACTCACTAGCCCACTTACCAGTTGTACTTTGAATTGTTTGTGATGATATAGATGTTGATTATGGCCTTCACAATACTCCCTGTTTTTTCCATAGAATTGTCCTGGAGGAAGAGACCGCAGCAATTCTCAGCTGACCAGAAGGCAGCCCAAGGTATTAGTTCAGTGTATTTTCTTTCATAAGTAAGAAGCAGATAAGATTTCAGTTCAAATGGTGCATTTTGTTTATGTTTATAAATGAAATGCATAGCAGAAGTTGGAATCAACATTTCAAGTACTTCTTCCTCCTCCTCCCAGAGGCAATGTTTCATTGTTAATATTGTATATCTTTCTAAAAAAAAAACTTGATTTAAAAAATTTGTTATGCTAAAATATTTTGTTGTCCTAGGAACACTTCTGGGTCCCCATGCATCTACATGTGAATTGTTCTTATTTCTAATTTTTAAAATATGTATCAAAATTTCCTTTCTTAAGTTTTTTCTTAACATTTAAGAAATAATTGTATTATAAAAACTCAAAGAATGCAAAATAAGCTGGATATTCCCTGCCTATCTCACTCCCTCAACATACATATAATTTGTTCTGTACTTCCATGTGTATGCACATACATACACATATACACACATACACATATATGTGCACACATACATGTCCTCCATCACATTCCAAACACTTCTGGATGTTGAATCTTGAAATTCTGTGGTAGGAAACTGGCAAGTGTCTGCATTTAGAATACTGTTGATATTCCCACATTTCATTGACCATAAAAGCTAAGATCAATATTTTCAATGCCTTTAAAAATGAAATAATAATGTCAAAATATTGCCAGGAACTTATTGAAATGAAAAGGATGTGATAGGTTAAGCATAGAGACTAGACTAATTTTTTTTCTGCATTTTTCTTCTGACATCCTTTGAAAAGTGTGTTGTTTGCACTAGTAACTGAAATGCAATTTGAGGAGGATGGAAAGATGCACTAATAGTTGTATGAAGCGGTAATACAGCAAAAAGTATATGGGCTGTTATTCTACTATATTGCCAGAGGACTGTATTGATCTTCAAAGGGTTAAAGTGCTACAAGGTTACATTAATGTCACCCTTCAGCAATCACTGGCCAATAACATATCAGCAATCAATGCTTTAGCATGTCGTTCAGGACACTCAGTTTTTGGAGACAAGTGGCTGATATATTTTGACAAGAATAAAAAATAGTCTTGGAAATTCTTGCAAATCTTAACTCAAAGGGGGAGATACATGAAACAAACTGCTTCCATTTGAAAAAAAAGGGTAATGTTTGCCTTCCTAAGTAACAACATGTCAGTTCAGTGGAGCAGTGAATGAACCAAAATTCTGCTAACCTTCAAAATGGAAAGGATTCTGTAAGTAGGATTTACATAGTCTGAATATTTAATATTTTGAATGCTCATCACATCTCACATAAACTAATACTTAAATATATACTTCCAGTAAAGAAAACATTTGACTTCTTCTCGAGTAAAGCAGTGAGATGTTTTGACTTGTGAGTACAGACACAGGTTTCTCAGCCCCTGCTTCTTTTTTTTCCTGTTAGAAATTTTTTCTATTGAGTTCTCATAATCTCTGCAAATCCAAAGATGGCAACACAAGCCACTTCACTTTGACACAAAAGAAACTTAAAGAAAAAAAAATCAAGAACTCAAAAAGCCATAAAGTAGAAGTATGAAGGGAGGGGGGAAGAAAATTAGAGGCTGCAAGAGGACGCGAGGAGTTAAAGTTCTGACCACTGTCTGCATATATAAAATCATATCACCTTATCTGAAAGTTTAGGCTCTAAAGAAAACACTCAGTTTAAAATACCTTTTAGGTATATTAAATCTTTAGGCTGAAGATTACAGCAAGTATTTTCTCTTTGGTGAGTAGCTGTTTGTCTCACTTTATTTACTTGGTATTGGGTATTTGTCAATGTCATTTCATATCTGCAGAAAATTCATACGTTCTATGGAAGTATGTATGTGTGTGTGAGTGCTGAAGGTCACATGACTATTTCATCCTATTTGGTGGAGCAGCTTGACTTTTTTCCCTTGCTTTTGGTGATGGTTGTGAGTGCAGAAGTTGATTGACAGATGCATGCCAGAAACCCCCATTCTCCTTTTCAAAGACTACATATGATGGATTGCGATCTTTCAGCTCAGCAGGACACAGGGACCATGCAAGCTGTAATTGGTCAGGTATGGAGTCAGCCATTTCTCAACTCCCCTTTTATTTTTTTTTTTTTCACAAGGGTCTAACCATATGATTCACATAATTCATATTTACAGTACCATCTTTCTATCTGTATCTTCAGCTACCAGTAAGTGTAGTACTGAAAGTGAGAAAGGCAAAAGAAACACAATAATCTGGCCAGGGAATCACTAGAAAAAACTAAATTACCATCCTTTTCTTCTAATAAACCCCATTTCAGTCTGAGCTTTGCCAAATCAATGTATTTATTAATTTGCTGGTTTATTTTGTTTAAATATGCTGAAGTAGAAGAACCGAGGAGTGAAAGTGTTATGTTTGCTGGGGAGTTGCTTTCTCTTTGTAATGCTGTTCATTATTTTTATATTGACTGTATTCCTGTACTAGATGCTGTGGCTTTTATTTTTTTATTTTTATTTTTTCTTCTTATACTCCTAATCCAGATAATGTGTGATTGAGCCTGGTAAATGTAGTAGTCTTTGCTGCTGCAGAGGGGCAGCCTGCAAATTAAACACTGCCACAATCTGAAAGGTCCAGGTGGTCTGCTCGTGCTTCCTAATGCAATCCAGCACAACAGCTTTAATAAACAGCTCTATTTAGTTCTCCCTCCCTGTATCCAGGGAAGTGAACTGGGGCTGCTGTGATGAAATGCCAGAAGAATATCTCTCAAAGGCCTCACAAGCTGATTTTTAGAGCTTTTCCGTTTTGTCGTCTTTGTCTTCCAAATGGGTTAGTGAGTCCTTCTCTTTCTGTTTTGTGATTTCTGATAAGTCTGTAGTTTTTATATGTGTGATATAACCATGCTGTTTTGAGCTTTAGTCAGAAGAGAGAAAAATCATTGTCTTTTCATTTGCTTCAAACAATAACCTGAAGTGGGGAAAGAAATTATTTTGTTCTGATGAACAGGGAGGGCTGTTTTCCTGTGAAAGGAGTCAGAGTCAGATGAGGGTGTCTGTTTTTCTTTTTCTAACAGAATTTTAAGTGCTCAACACTTTCTCATTAACCACTGACTTGTAAATCATTCTCTGGTAAAGGGTATTTTTTGAACTCTCAAAAGTTTGTGGTTTTTTTTGCATATGTTTCCAGTATAGTGAACGCATGCTGCTGAGATGATGACATAGTATTTGTTTTCTATATGTTGATATAATGGTAGAAAAATACGCATTCTATACATTGTTTTCATCTAAATTATGGCAAAGCACTGAAGTCCCTCAAAGCACATGGTTTATTAATACCATCGTACATAGTAATGCATTTTTGGGTGGAAAATGTCAAATTTGTAATGCCATGTTTACCACAGACTTTTATTGCTTTAAATATTTTAAAAATAGAAGATACATTTTTTATTAAAAATCTTCCAAACATTCACAGCTTTCTATTAGGCTGGCTTATACCTAAAAAGTGGGGCATGCTTGCCAGTATTACAATGTGCAAAAAGATGTATTTTAGACTCTGTTAATTACCTTTTTCTTTAACTTGTTCAGTCTTACAGAAATATATTTAATGATTCTAAGGCAAATACAATGGCAAGGTTTTGAGCAAGTGCACGTGACAGAAAATGTACCCTGAAATCTTTATAAATCTAAAAGCTTGTAATATTTCTTTAATGTAAATTTTGTTTTCACATGTAAGAAAGTGTAACTTAGCTATTTTATGTTTAAGGCTTGCCAACTCTCAGAAAGTGGTTTTGAGGCTGGAAATGGTAGAAGGATTTTTTTTTTTTTTTTCTGTGTGTAACATTCCATATTTCATGAATTAAAAAAAGTTCAGTGAATGTCTGGAAAAATGTTTACATCAATTTCCTAAAATTAATAGCAAGAGCATGTATTTAAAAGAAAAAGAAATTTAGGTATTTTAGATGACTAACTTCTGTGGGTTTTCTGTGTTAGACTTTATAGATGTTATTTTTCTGAAACTTACTGTCTTAGGTGCTGCAAACATTTTTTTCAGATCAGCATGTGTGCATATGTACATTTCATATACATAAGTGTGCACATCAAAATGGATTCATAAATCCACAAAATTTTCAAGTATGTTTTAATTTTGATTAATTGACCAGTGCTTGGCTGTTATTAGCTATGTGTTAAGATAGAATAAAAAGTTTAATTTTTTTTTCTGATAAAAAATTATGCATTTTCTGGTTGTACAATAAAGGAGTTCGTTAAAATGTGGGAATCTCAGGGCAATCAGTATAATTACCGTATTTTGCTGAAAACAGACATAGACTTTCTGTAAGTACTTTAAGAGAAAATAACTACCAAAAGGCAAGTCCTATGGCAGAAAATCTTTCCATATTATAAGTCTCTATTTTGTATTGATAAATAGTTAAGGTTTGCATATTTAGTAGTTGCAGTTTTAGAAGAGACATTTATTTCCTGACACTATTAGAAAAAGTTCTTAGAAGTCTTTGTTAACTTTCAAACCTTCAAACCCCAAAAATTTGATAAATGTTTATAATTTGGCATTTTTATATCAACATTGTATTTTTTTCCAACATGTATTTTTTTGCCATGAGAAGTATTTTTCTTTTACTAATCCTGCAGATGCAGCTCTAAATTCAGTCTTGTTTACTGCTAATGGAATGTGAACTCGCCTAATTAAAAATCCAAACTCTACATGTATAGCTGATGCAATGGAGATTAGCAGTTTTTTGTACTTCAAGCATTAGTGTGTGTACAACACAAATGGAATAGCAGGAGCATACCGATTTAAAGGCATTTTCAACACCATTATTCATGTTCATCATTAAATGCATTTTTTACTTTTTTTTTTTAAAAAAATCTGGATTTCATCTGTCTTTAATCACCAGTCCACAGTGATTCCCACTGGTGATGGCAATGGTGTGCAGAGTGCTACAACTCTAACCATTACCCAGCACCTGCGTATACTGGGTCCAGGGTGCAGAATTGCTTGTGAGCCTTCTCTCTGGATTTTTCCTCCCCCAAGCAAGCAATAAAACAGCCAAGTACTCTGAAGAACAACCTCCTTGCCTTGTGTGTCAAGATCTAGAAGCTCATTGCTCATTGGGATTTTGATTCATAACTGGAGTGTTTGGCATGAAACCCTGATCCCTGCCAGCAACAGTCTGTAGCATCCTTCCTTGCATGCCAAACTGCAATATCCATTATTTCTTCAATTGTGTTTTGCTCTTATAGAAACTATTAGCTGGATTTTTATGCCATATTCCCTATAAATCCTGAGCCCATCTGAATGAACAGGTAATTAAATGTGTCATCTAATTATTCCCATGATGTTGTAATTTGTCTGCCTTGTATGCTTTCTAAAACCTCTGCTATACCTTTTTCTTACTCTTTTTTCTCTCCATCTTNTTTTCCTCAGACCTGAGCTTGTGAGTGACAGGTTAGTTCATCAGCATTACAGCCCTCCTGTTTTTGTCTCATCTCATGCAGACAGGCCACTGTGTCCAGTCACCCTTCTGGCTCTGCTGTTCCCAGGGGAGCCCAGGCCAGCCTGCCATCTTGATCCACTGGCCTGAGGGCCCAGGCTGGCTGCACATTTCTGTGTTCACTGGTTCTTGCAAATATAGTAAAGTGGGAAAGGGGAGAGGACCAGCTTAAATTAGATCTCTGTATATTGAGAAAAAGCAAATTAGGTAACATTCTTCTTCAAATAACCATGTATTTGCAGTTATTACTGCTATGTTTGAGTTCACTTTCTACAAGTTTAGCATGTTTATTTCTGTATTTCAATGGTATCCTCCACATGATCTCACCATGTATTAAATGCTATTTATGCAAGGTTAAACATGCTCTTTTCCCACAGAGAGTTCTCTGAAGCCCAATTTATGAATTTGGTACATTGCTGCAGCCAGTGTGGGTCTTTTTGTTCTGTTTCATTTTGTTGCCCTTTTAAAAAATTTTTGGCATTCTTTCTCATGATTAACCACAATAGGACATGTTTCAGAGAAGCCATTTCTTTTGTAACTTTAGGTCACTTTTCAGAAGTTTAATCTGTTGTCAGTGTTTTTTTTATAATGCAGACTAATATGTATCCAGGAGTTTAATTTTTACCAAATGAAGATCATATCCATAATGTTATTTTGTCTTGAGCAATCTCTAATGATTTTTCTTGTAGCTGTAGAAAAGTTCTTTTTCTTTTGGAATATCTGTTTCCAGCTCTAATCTAATATAAAAAACTGCCTATAATGTATACAAACAGAAAATAACCATATGTAAAATTAGGACCCACTTTTGTAAGACAGCAAAGAATTGTGCCATTTTGTTTGCAGTTTGGGACAAATCCTGTTCTTTCAAGTAAGAATTAAACCCATCACTGCAAGAATGACTACTTAAATAAGTAAGGCCAGACTACTTGTCCCCTTGGCTGCTCACTGTATATCCAGAACAAACATTGTAGTTCTTCACAGCCACCAGCAGTGGTTTTCTGCAGCTCAGGACTGTGAGGGAGAGACTTATGGACAGGTACACATTGACTGTTTTTTTCAGTAGTAGAGAGACAATGTAAACAGTAAGAAATATGTTTGAAAAAACTTCAAAATCATACTTTTTAATATTTATGAACAAACTGGTACTTTGATAATGAAGCATTCCATCTTTGCAGAAAGCCACTGTTTACAGAGAGTCTGTATACACTCTCTAGAATATTGTGTCCCGAAGAATTATTATTGTAAGGAGATGCAGGAATGTGGTTGTAATATTTTACAGTATAAATATTTGTTGTAGAGGAGTTTGGATCTTATTAACTTAATATATGTAAATTCTTTGGTCCTAGGCCTGAATTCCAACAAAAGAATGCATTTTTCTCTTGACTTCTGTTTTTACAGCAGAAAAGATTAATTTTTATCATTTTGATTCATACTTAAAAAGATTTTTCTTCTTTTCACCCCAAAATTAGTTTATAATTGAAATCAGTTTTTTAAGAACATCTTTAGTAATTTTCTCTTATTTTTTCTTTTCTGTTCTGTACTACTGTGTAGTTTCATCTGTGGGTCAGGCCACCCAATTAAGAGGTCAAATCTTAAAAAAGCTGTGATTTGTACTCTGTGTATATTCACTATATTCTAATTGTAAGGGAAAAATGAAGTATGTCAGACGACCTTTAAATTGCTGGACAAGTGACACTCCTCCAGTGGTGTAGATGATTATCTTTTGGCAATGCATTTACATTCAAGTACCTCTGTTATGTTTCCTAGATTCCAGACTGATAAACTAAACATCAGTCTGGCCCACTTTTGTGTGTACAGTGCACAGAAGTGACTGCTGAGCCTCTTATCTTACAATGACCTGTAGCTGTAACAAGACTTTTATTTTTCTTCTCTGATCTTAACTGCAACTCAAATGGAAGAAAATAAAAGGACAATTGAAGAGAAATTGTATACAGCACTTCCAACATTAGATGAAGATATGGCAAAATATTATTTTTTCCTGTGATTTACACCGTTCAGCAACATTAGTAATGGAGCTTTTCATTCTGAAATTCTAAAGATGGAAGAACCTCAGATCAGGCAATTTTGAATATGTGCATGTTTATCTCTCACTAAACTAGACTTAAGCATGTACTTAAAAGTTGGTCAGCAAATCACTAAAGCCCATAAGAAGTCTGCAATTGCTAAAGCTTCAAGTGCACAGAATGATACTGAATTCAATGGAACTCCTCAAATATATAACAATTGGAAGGATCTTGTCTAACAAGCCTATTGTGTTACTGCTAATAAATATGACAAAGTCTGGCTTAAATGCTAACTAAATAATTGTTATGCAAACTGTTTTACAATTAGAACTGGCTATTAGGAATAAAGATATTAACTCAAGGGTCTTGAACACTTTTGAGGATATCAGGGCTACAGGTAAACAGACTATCACTTCAGGGGTTTTGTTTCAATGTTGGCTTCAAAACCTCTGTGATGTGTAGTACTTTCTCTTCAAAAGAGAAATATTAGTTGATGTTTGCTGCTGATTCTCTGCTGACTGGTAGTGCTGTTCTATAGTAGTGCTTTATCTAACTGTTAGATCAAAAGAAAATTTTGAAGATCGAGGGACTGTTCAAAATTTCTAGCCATTCTTAGAAGAGGTAGTGGGAGAAAGCTTCATAAAAAAAAGGTTGGGGGGAGAAAGAGGGGATGCAAAAATCTTTATTTCAAACAATCTTTAATGGCAAACTATATAAATTAAAATTTCATAAGCTGTTGAGAATAGATTTTGTAGTTACTTATAAGCCTGTTTTTTCTATCTATATTTGTATACGCCATACAATATGTGGCAAAACTATCTCCGACAAACTTTTACTCACATGAATAATAGCAATTGATACTGTTTAATGACTTAAAGTTGAATAACTTATTTTTAGAGATGAGGGCCTCATAAATTAATCTTGCTCTCTGCTGTAGATGTACAGCTTTCTCATGTCCTTTGCACATGTGAATGAGGATTTACAGGGCAGAACTCTGATAGTTGTTCTTGTCAAAACACATAGGTCTTGTCTTGGTGGGCTTTTCTGTGCCACCTTACTCTAAAAGAAATCAAATAATTTGACAAACAGTGCTACAAAATCACACTTAAGAGAGTAATTTTTGACCCTGTGATATTTCCAGTGAGTGGTATCTTAACTGCTTGCTAAATATGCCCAATTCCCAAAGGTGGCTCATTCCAGGATGGGGTTCTGAATCCACAAATGTGGAAGGGCATTGTAAAGGGAAATAGGATCTTAAGCAAAAGAAAAAAAAATAGTTAAAATGGAACTTAGTGCTATTTCAGTTGTTGATTCCATGGTGTAGCTTTTATTTCTTTTATTTTGTAAATTGCTGGCATTTTCAGGGATCTTGGACTCACGTGTGTTTGGAAGACGCAACCCAGCTATGGAATGGCGCTTCCAAAAAGGAAATATTACAGGGACAAGTAAAGGACAAAAGTGGTTTTTAGTTACTCCCTGCTATGGAAACAAGTTTCAAGAAACAGAAAATAACAGAACATGAGTTTTTTTGCAAGCAAATTAGTGAAAGTCATGTTAATTGTATTACACAACTTCTGTTAGACATATTGTAAGTGATACTTCTGTACCAGAATGTTGTACATTTCACTAAACTGTTTACATGTCTAACTGCTTTTTCACTTACAAATCAAACTTATGGAACTCTATTGCAGTTTTTACTTGAGCTTTTCTTATGTTTCAAGTGCAATGAAGTTTTGCCATAATCAAAAGCTGATGGCTTTAGCCCATTCCTGGAAGACATCCTTTTTTGGGGGAAAAATAAATAGCTAAATATAGATTTGCAGGACAGACTAAGACTGAAACAACAATATCAATGACTAGAATGTTTCATATCCTTACTTCAAGCTTATGAATTAAAATCACATTGTCTCCCATCAGTGGCAAACTAGTATCTGCTTTCATTTTTCACAGTATATCACATTAAAGGCTGTCATTGTTTTGGGGTTTTATAATTATAACAATGGAGAAATTTGCCTGATTATTACTGAATCTGCCTTTAAAAAAACAAAAAACAAAACAAACAAACAAAAAAAACCCAAAACAAAACACCAAAAAAGAGCTAAAGATGCAAATAATTCTGATAATGTTAAAGTCTGATATTTCCAAGATGCTGTCAATTAGGTCTATAACCTTTGCTACTAGAACCAGATGCTGCCAAGTGCTGAATGTGTCTGGATCCTGGACCTCCCCCTGGCTTTGTTAGCAGGACACTGTTCCAATGAAATAAAATAATCTGGAATAAAGAAGAATTATGCTGCTATAGGAAACCAACCATTATTGCAAGATTGCTGACCATTAAATCTTACCTTCTCTTTGCTGCACCCATCCCTTTCTGTGTACAAAATGTGCTCCACATTTTTCAAATGAATTATACAAAGCAGAAATAATATCTGATTTGTATAATTCTAATCTTTTGGAAGAAAGGTTAAAAGTTGTGACAAATTTAAAAATGGCTTCTAGTGTGGAAGGATAAAGCAGAAAATATCAAACTCATTTTGCTTACTGACAGTCACGATGATTTATATTATATAGTCAGGGCAAACTATGGTCTTGGAGCAGAAACAATTTTGTCTATTAAAAGGGGAAAAAAACAACTCCAAAACCCAAAATGTTCCAGTTTGATTCTTATGTCCTTAGGGTTGCAATATTGAATTCAGAATTGGGGAAGCTTAATCTTGCAGCCAGATTTGACAAGATGCTGGTCAAGCAGTAGGCAGAAGTGATGGTTTGTGTGTTGTAATGCCCATGGTGGGAAATAAAGAAAGATAACAAGATGTTTCCAGAAGTCTCTGTGCAGTATTTACCACCTGCTTCAGCTTGTCACCAAAGTAGGCAAGAAAACTTTTTGTGTGCAAGTTGGTGAGCAATGCTTGCAATTTCAAAGCCTGACAGATGACAAATTTGGAGTGCTCTAAAACAGCATGTAAAGGCTTCACAATAGCTCTGAACACCGCTGTTTGTTTGTATTGGTGCTATTGCTTATTTAAAAGGTGATCATGGAACCATTTCAGCACATCCATAAGTATCCCCACAACTCATTGGGAAAGCTCACATGAGCAGCACATTGCGCATTAGACAATGTAATGCTAAAGGCTTGGATCTCCTCTGGTTGCAAGAGGATACAGACATGCACTGCTGGAAAAAATAAGCCAGTTCTCCATCTCCACTCAGTTACTGGGGAGTAGGAGTCCCTGTGTATATGTGTGTGTGTGTGTGTGTGTGTGTGTATTGGGGTTCGTAGCCAAAAACCTGGAGGCTGAAACTAAAATTGGTGTTTGGAAAATAAGAGCTGAATTTTGAATAGTCAAACAACAACACAAAAGAAGCTGAAGATTGGAGTTTTTTCCTTTAAATATATTGCTTTCAGTTTATTTTTGAAGTTCATGCTGGATTTTAGCAAGAAGAGAAATTTAGGGTTGCCCTCTGACTAGGGATTTAGAGTGACTCTGTAATGAATTTTAACCCAAGAGGCACTGTGGATATTCAGCAAACCTTTGTTCTACTCTGCTCATGTCCTTATGCTAGACCCATCACTGTAGTTATTAGATCTCAAAGATTACATTCTTTGATCTAGCGCTTTCTAAATCCTTAAATCATGGTTTATTTATTTAAAAGGTTATATCCAGCATTGGATTGGATTGTAAAGTACTCTTTGACTCTCATGAAAGACACAGAAGAAACAGATGCTTCTGAGGGTGTATTTCCTTCTGATCATGAAGTATCACAGCATTTTATTGAATTAAGAACTGCACAAAGACCTGTGCTTTTAATCTGGTCAGCGTGTTGAGAAATTTTTTATCTCTATGGTGTCATGATGTCATTAATTTCTGATACAACAAACATTAAGGTATATAGGTGAATTTCAGTTACACTTTTAATTAAAATAAATAAAAACACACTAAACTTCAAACAGATGTTTAACATGAGCATGTTCAGGATGGGTTCTTGGGGATTTGTTTTCTATCTGGTATTTACCAGGACTCATCAGAAGTAAATCTGTGTAGCTTAACAGAGTTGCATTTGGACAAACAGGATCACCAGCAGCCTCTAAGTTTCTTCTGTCAAATACAGAAGCCCTTACAAGTGCAAATTTACCAATGTAGTCTACAATACTTGAATAATTACTGATTCCTAAGATAACCAGAAAGAAGGCACGGAAACGAAAAAAGAGCACTAAAATGTGCTCCATCCTGACCAATATTAATTATATCTCTCCAAACTGATCTTTTAATTTTTTTCCCAATCAGTCCTGCAAGGCAAATGGCAAAAAAATTTTATGTTTTTTCCCTTAATTTTGGAAAAAAACAAGACTGAATTTGGCATCTGAAAATAAAAATTTCACTTAAAAAATGGTGGTTATTTTTTCATTTTTATAATGCTTGTGTTTGGTTATTTATCTTTTTTGAAAAGTTCAATCACTGAAGATAGTAGCCTAATACTACTTTATACTGGGATCTCTTTATACCATCTGAAAGTACAAAACAGCTGTAAAGTGGGTTGTAAGAATAATTTATTTATGTGTACTTTAAAGTTCTTTTGTATTTCTATGAATGGTAGAAACCCACCTTGAGGTAAGTAGGGATAGAGTCCAAATAAATGGATTAGAATTTCCATTTTTTTCAGATGGAAATGAAAAAGGGATAGGCAGAAATCAGACTGAGAGAAAAGAGGAAGGAGAAAGCCTTATTTAGATACAAACAGATATCCATTAACAGACAAGGGGAAAGGTCGAAATCCTGTTTTATTGGTCTCCATCTAAAACTTTGCTGGCAGTGATGAAAACATGAAAGGGAGGGAAGAGAGCACTACTCAAACCACAGTAGTCAGAGCTGCTTTCTCAATCAATTTGGTTTTAAAATGAGTATGCTTAAAACAAAAGGCTTAATCTAGTTCTCTCTTTTTTCTTTCTTTTTTTTTTTTTTTTTTCCCAGTGGGCTGCAGTGTTACTTGCTGTGACTTTTGGCAAAGATCTGTCTTTCCAGAGCACTATTCAGTTAGTATACCTGGATTAGTGAAAAAGAAAACAAGTTAAATTCATAGGAATTAACACCAATTAAATTCCCTCTTTCTCTGCTTTCTATTGCAAGTTGCATTCTTCAACTCCAAGCCAAAGGGTGAATAAAAACAGCAAAGAGAAAAAAGCAAAGCAAAGAATGATAGTTATGCTAATGAGGAATACCTTAAAATTAGTCAGATATGAGAAAAAATATTAAAATAGCAATTTTGGTGTTGACACAAGAGTTTCCTTTGAAATTTTGAGGAGCTTCCTACTCCATTTTATTTCATAATCCATTTTAAATAGGAACATAGGAGGCTTAAGAGATTCTGTGAAGTTATGAGACATTTCTCTCTTTGCTTCCCCATTTTGTGAGAACCTAAAGGAAAAACATTGGCAGAACTTGCAGAACCTTCTATAATTGAAGTAGCACAGTATTTCCTATTTTAGGACCTTTGCTGCTCTTAATATTTCTACCTGGATGGCTAACTCTTCCTGAATACTTTTAAAGCAATTTCTGCTAAAATACTTCAGTGGTTCCCAAGGAAGATAGGGAAATATGGGGTATTTTTGCCCATTTTAAAAATATGTCATAATTAAGAACAAAACTCTGAATGTGGTGAGGAGTCGGAGCATTGGGCTTGACATGTCTCTTCAGGTATCCTGTGACAAGCCATGCTTGATTATATTCCAAGCCTTTGAGAAATGTAGTTGGCAGATGTTTACTTTGGAACTCTAAATAGCTACATCCCCTAAAAATTCACAGATTCCATACTATCTTTGTCCTATTCATTGCACCAAGTAAAGCCCATATCTTCTTGCCTCTGTTAGGAATATCAGATTATTTCTGTCCCCCTTGAAATACTAGCTTCCCACTATGCCTGTCTTGGGAAATGGCAGAGGTGACACCAGGGACCCTTTACTTTTCTATGTACTCGGTGACCATATTCACGGGGGATGGAAAAAAGACAATGTGTGATTCAAATAAAGACAGGACAAAAGCCAGGTAAGATGAAAGATATGGAGTGAAACAATAAATGCACAAGTAGTCAACCAGGACTAGAAAGTGACAAGGCATGGAGAAATAGGATTCTGAAGAGTGGATCCAAGAGAGGTTTGGAACTATGAGGGACATTAGGGAAGAGGACTTGCCCTGTATGTGGGCAAACCTAGATGAAAGGAACAGCAGAAGGGGGATTGGACCTGGTTAAGGATAAAGACAGAAATAAAAAACCCATGGGGCAGGTTCCTTGCTTCTCAGAAATTTCTGCTGGCAAATCTAACTAGCAAAATTTCTCAGTTCTTTAAAACATATAAATCTACACATACAAAATGTGGAAAATAGTATTTGTACTGTTGAGCAACATAATTCAAATAATTTGTTTTGCTTGTAAATATATGTAATAATGACCCTTTAATTATATAAACAACTATATTGTTTATGGAACAACTTCACAGATTAGGTTCCTTTAGTGTGACTTCTTTCTTAATATTATAGTTGATATATACTGTTATTTTGCTCCCTAGAAATTGTGAGAATTTCATGTATGTATGTATGTGAATATACATACACATGTATATATTTATTCTGGGCCAAATGCCAAATACGACTAAAATAGTCTTATTCTATTTTAAAGGGAAGGGTTGTTGTCTTTGCATGATTAAAAAAGATTAAAGAAGATAATTTTTAAAGAAAAAGTATCTTTCACTAAAGCGCTAAAACTGTCCTGCTTATAGAATGTCAGACTGAAGCATACGGGCTTTTATTTGTCTTTCATGTGAATGACAGGATTAAAGGTTCTAACACAGCTGAATTTTCGTTTTGAACGAAAAATTTCCCAGAGATATTGCTATTACTATTTCCAAGAGAGAAAATCTATCAATTTACCCACTAGTTTTTCTAGAATAGTGACTGACATCTAGATTTTCAAATGTATATAGACACTGGTCTTTGCACAAAGTAGACACATTAAGCTCCCATAATAGGCGATACTTGGCTCTTGATTCTCCACTGACTCAACTACTTATTTACAATGTTAAAAATGGAAGCATTGCAAAGTGAAGTGCTTGTTTCCACTGTAAGTGTTAAATACAGTCCCTTTACTGCAAAGTAAAAGCTCCAGGTTCCTATGGAGAAACAACATTGGATTATCGTTTGAACAGATATAATTACTACTATCAGCAACTTTAAGTCACTTTAATTCCTATACTACACCAATTTTATCTCCGACAGGAGGGATAGTTTTCTGAAAGTTATTTAGCTTCTCTTGAGCATTATTTACAATTGTGACTATAATCTCATGATTTAGTAAGAGAATGTTACCATGCTGAAGGAGAACTGGGAATAGGTATCTGCTACACACCAGGGTGACATGCAAAGGGGAAACAGTAACCGCCAACTTTTTCCACTAGAAGAAAGTGGGAAATGCAGTGTGGAAGGAGGGCATGGCAGTTAGACAAGAGGTATTTTGGTACGGTTGAAAAGTTGAGTTATTTTTCTAATAAGTTTTTTATGGTTTTATATTTTGAACTAATTGTAATAATGACTCAGAAAGGTCTAAAGATTAGGGCTAGTAGCCAGGATTACATGGTGGCAGAGTGCTGTGTAAAACAGTCGTGTACAAGAAAACTGAGGATAATAAAACTACATCCTTTCTCTTCACCTTTATCCATTTAGCATCTGCTCAGATACAAGTTCAGGGACCCATCTTACAAGGCGTCAGCAAACCATGCTTGTGGTAGTGGTACTGCAAGAACTGAGAAAAGCGTAAAACCGGGGCTCAATTCTGTCACCTTCCTGTTCTGTATCAGTGCATTACAAAGGTTTTAGCTGTTGCAAAATAATGTTAATCCCCTTAGACTGGCACAGAAACTGTCTGGTGGCAAATCTGTGCCCAGAGTGTTTCAGATAAAGTTTTCAAAACCAAGAAATCTATGAAGCTGTCTCTAAATGTGACTTACATCCAGACCTGTTCTGTTAGCAGAGGTGCTGCTGGCCATGGTATCAATCCCTTCCTCAATGTGAGTTAATTATTTTTTTGAAGTTGTTTTTCTAAAAGACAGTTTGTTTTTTTGGTCAGTATCTTTCTGCTTTGAATCAGCTTTGGCTTGGTTAATGATGCCTTGGACACTCACTGTATCTGCAGCTGTCTCCAGCATGAGCATAGAAGGATAAAGCATAGGAGGATAAAGTATATTTTATCCCCTCCTTTCATGATTTCATCTCTTCCCTCCAGTCTAGAGAAAGAATAGTTATTATTTTATTAAGTTTTACTAAAATAATACTTTTTGCCCCTCACAAATGATCTGATAAGAATAGAATTTGTGGGCAACCTCACATCAATATCAGAGGTGTGTAGGTGTATAACTGAGTCGCTTTATGCTGCAGTCCTATGTCAGAAAATATTTGGGTAACCATTGTTAAAAGATTGTGATTTCTTTCTGAGTTGGTTCCTAAATCAGGGTAATGAAATACAGATCAAAGATCCATGAAAAAGAAATGGCCTCTTCTCCAGCATGTAAAAGTGTGGGAAGACTGTGGCCAGAAGGTCAAGAGAGGTGATCTTTCCCCTCTACTCCCCCTAGTGAAGATACATCTGGAGTGCTGTATCCAGTTCTGGGCTCCTCAGTACAAGAAAGATAAGGAGAGGGTCCAGCAGAGGGCCACAAAGATAATTAGAGGTCTGGAGCATCTCTCTTATGAGGAGAGACTGCAGAAGCTGGGCCTGATGCATAGAAATATCTCAAAGGAAGTTGCCAAGAGGATGGTGCCAGACTCTTGCATGGTGTTCAGTGGCAGGACAAGGAGTGATGGCCATAAACTAAACCACAGAACATTCCACCTTAATATGAAGAAGAACTTCTTTATATTGAGGGTGCCAGAGCACTGGAACAGGCTGCCCAGGGAGATAGTGGAGTCTCTCTCCCATCTCGATACATTCCTGTGTAAGCTGTTTTGGCAGAGTGCTGGATGATCTACAGAGGTTCCTTCCAAACTTAACAGTTCTGTAATTCTGTGGTTCTCTGTGTAGTTCAAGCTTGGAAAAAGTGTGTGATTCATTTGTCTTAGTTTTGGTAGTGTCTTTCTCATGGATTATGGTTTAAAGGCTGAACCACAACCACAACAATCCCCCTGCAACAAACCAACTGGTTTTTGATAGGTGGAAAAATTTTCTTCAAAGAGGAAAGACAGATAACAGGAGAAAAAGTAGGTCATTAGTAGGAGCTTTGAAAGCTGTTTCTAAAAGGAGGAACAAAGAAATAATTATTCTGCCAGTGAATATAGTTATGAGTGTAATCTTTTTCATATTGAGTTCTTTTTCCCAACAGCCTGATGAAGGTTTTGACATTTAAGCTGCAAAGATGAGAAAGCTAGATGCATTCTCAAACCTCAGCTTTCATACTACAGCTTCATACTATGAGATTCCTTCTAGGCTAAATAAATCACAGGCAAAAACTGGCTTAATTTGAGAGTATCCTTTGCTGTGGTTCATCAAGTATTGCATTACAGTATTGCTAACAAGTTTTCTGCTCAACAGAATGTGTTAAAATTGTCTTACTACAATGCTCTCCACTTGTAGAAGACTTCTGTATTGAAGAGGCTTATGCTTGGATAGTACTATGTCAGTGTGTCTTTCTTAAAGACTCTGCACCAGTGCTGCCTTGCCTTGAGTTGTGTGTGCAGTTTAGATTACCAGAATATAAAAAAGACATGAAGCTAGTAGATAGCATCCAGAGGAGGGTATATTGGGTTTACATGGCCAAGCTTTGCTTGTGGGGAGGCTATAGGGGTGGCTTCTGTGAGGAACTGCTAGAAGCTTATTCCATGTCTGGCAGAGCCAATCTCTGGGAGTGCCAAAGATGGACATGACACTGGTTAAGGCTGGGCTAATTAGAGATGATGGGAACACAGGACACCTCTGTGATAACAGACTTAAGAGGAAAGAAAAAAAAAAAAAAAAGAGTTACTGTGCAGAAGTAATTGCAGCCACAGAAGACTGGAGTGAGAATATGTGACAAGGATATGCAGACACCAAAGTCAGTGGAGAAGAAGGAGGAGAAGGTGCTTCAGGCACTGGAGCTAGGATTCCCCTGCAGGCTGTAGTGATGATAGTGGTAAAGCAGCTGTGCTCCTGCAGCCCATGGAATTCCATGGGGATGCAGGGATCCACATGCAGCCCATGGAGGAGCCCATGGCAGAGCAGGTGGTTGCCTGAGAGGAGACTGTGACCCTGTGGGAGGTCCATGGGAGAGAGAAGCCCACTCTGGAGTAGCCTGTCCTTCAAGAATCACACCCCGCGGAAGAGTGACCCACACTGCAGCACTTTGAGGAGGACTGTGGGATGGGCTCACATTACAGCAATTTGCAGGGAGCTGCTGCCCATGAGACAGATGTATGTTGGAGAAGTTAAGGGAGAACTATTTCCCATGGGAGGAACCCCATGCTGGAGCAGGGGGAGGACTCCTCTCCTCTGCTCTGCTGGAGCAGAAAAAACAATGGAACTGACCATAACCCCCATTCCTTGTCTCTCTGTGCTGCTGGAGAAGGAGGTAGAGCTGGGAAGGAGGGAGGGGTGGGGGAAAGGTGTTTTTAATGTTTTATTTTATTTCCAATTGCTCTGCTCTGATCTTCTTAATAATAAATTGCGCTTTTATCTTTAATGAAGGGCCTGTTTTGCCCATGGTGGTATTTAGTGATAGAGCTCTCCCAGTCCTTGTCTTAATTCATGAACCCTTCATTATATTTTCTCTACTTTGTCCAGCTGCAGAGGGGAGTGAGAGAGTGGCTTTAGTGGGTGCCTGGCATCCAGCCATCATCAACCCACCACAGAGGGCCATGAAAATGGTGAAGGGCCTTGAGGGGAAGCCGTATGAGGAGTGGCTGAGGTCACTTGGTCTGTTCAGCCTGAAGAGGAGAATGAGGGGAGACCTCATTGCACTCTTCAGCATCCTCACAAGGGGAAGTGGAGGGGCAGGAACTGATCTCTTCACTCTCATGAACAGTGAGAGGACTTGAGGAAATTGCCTGAAGCTGAGCAAGAGGGAATTTAGGTTAAATATCAAGAAGGGATTCTTCACCCAGAGGGTGGTTGGGCACTGGAACAGGCTCCCCAGGGAAGTGGTCACAACACCAAGCTTGACACATCTCAAGAAGCATTTGGACAACACTTTCAGGCATATGGTGTGAATATGGTTGGGGCTGTTCTGTACAGGGCCAGGAGATGGACTTGATGATCCCGATGTGTCCCTTACAACCCACCTGATTTTATGAATCTCTCTTTGGTGTACTTATATGTTCTGAAGTGTTTCACAAATGCAACATTCTTCTGCTTCTGAGCCCTTCAGTTACCTGTAAGATGACATGGAACAATATGGAGTTGAGCCTAGAAATTTTATGTGGCAGTGTGTATATGGAAGTAAAGAACCTGTTGCAAGTGGAGTTTAAAGAATTAATTTAGCTCCAATTCCAGTGTGGAGCTTGGGCAGGATTATCAGAAGCGCTCGGAGACTTCCATTGCCCTCTGACAGCCCAAAAGGTGAAAAAATGTAGCTCTGTAGATGCAAGTGTGCAGGCTGCTTTTTCACTATGTTTCTTATTTAGAGAATAGATCACAGATGCTAATGTGTGCTTGCAAACATAGGTTCTGAAACCCCTATATTCTTCCTTATTTTTGTGTTTCTGCCAGGTGTTGTTTCCAGTCTCGAAGATTGTCCTCTTTCAGGTGTTTTTCCAGTATTACCCATTTGCAGGGGTAACAGTATCAGGAGATGGAGTTCAGGGCATTCATTCATTATGTATTTACTGTTTTCTAGCAAAACCCAGTAAAACAGCCCACTTCACAGAGTCACGAAATCACACAATCTACTAGGTTGGAAAAGACCTTTGAGATCATCAAGTCAAACTTATGACCTAACACCACCTTGTCAACTAGACCATGGCACTAAGTGCCACGTTCAGTCTTTTCTTAAACATCTCCAGAGATGGTAACACTACCACCTCAGTGGGCAGCCCATTCCAATGCCCAATCACTCCTTCTGTGCAAAAATTCTTCCTAATGTCCCGCCTAAACTCCCCTTAACACAGTTTAAGACTGTGTTTTCTTGTCCTGCCACTGGTTGCCTGGGAATAAGACACTAACCCCAAGCTGACTACAACCTCCTTTCAGGTAGTTGTAGACATTGATAAGGTCTCCCCTAAGCTTCCTTTTCTCTGGGCTAAACAACCCCAACTCCCTCAGTCTTTCCTACAGGCCTTCTCTTCCAGACCCTTCACCAGCCTTGTTGCCTTTCTCTGGACATGCTCCAGCATCTCAACATCCTTCCTAAACTGAGGAGCCCAGAACTGGACACAGTACTCAAGGTGTGACCTCACCAGTGCTGAGTACAGAGAAAAAATCACTTCCCTGGTCCTGCTGACCACGCTATTCCTGATACAGGACAGGATGCCATTGGCTTTCTTGGCCATGGTGGGCACACTGCTGGCTCATGTTCAGGCTACTGCCAATCAGTACTCCCAAGGTCCCTTTCTGCCTGGCCTCTGTCCAGCCTCTCTATCCTCAGCCTGTAGTGCTGCAGGGGGTTGTTGTAGCCAAAGTGTAGGACCTGACCCTTGGTCTTGTTAAACCTCATATTGTTGGATTCAGCCCATTAACCCAGCCTGTCCAGGATGCTCTGTAGAGCTCTCCTACCCTCCAGCAGATTGAGATTCACACCCAACTTGGTGTCATCTGCAAATTTGCTAATGGTAAACTCGATCCCCTCATCCAGATCATCAATAGACATCTTAAACAGGACTGGGCCCATACACAGATCCCTGGGGGACACCACTAGTGACAGGCCAATAACTGGATGCAACACCATTCATCATCACTCTCTGGGCCTGGCCATCGAGCCAGTTCTTAACCCAGCAAAGAGTGCACTTGTCCAAGCTCGGAGCTGCCAGCTTTTCCAGGCTTATGCTAAAGGATACTTCAGTCTGTACCAAGGGAGACAAGACCTAGAATGCAGAACGCCATAGTCCCACTGACTAATACAGAACCTTGCTCAAAATATGGGCTGTATGCATGGACATGGTTTGGATTTTGTTGCTAAACATGCCATAATCAATATTGCTAAACAAACCTTTATCATGAGACAGTCAAACCAACTGTAAATACTAATTAAAGACTAATCCAAAAATCTATTGAAGTTTGTGGCAAGATTCAGTGTGCTTTGAACATGTCCCAAGGTAAAGAAATAATCACTATTTTAGTAGGGTTCTGCCTCTGCAGTTGAGAAAATTTCTTTGCTAATGAAAGACTGTTTTTGTTTACCTGAATCCTCCCATGTTCCAAAGCTCTCCTGTTTTTAGCTTGGTAAAATAATGTTTACATAACAAGTATGAATGCACTGCAGAGAAGTAGAAGCAGAAAACCCTACCTTGCTGCATAAGGAATGCCATAATAAAAACTTACTTGTTCAAATAAAAGACAGGACAATTATCCAGCTATACTATATTGTCAAGCTCCAAATCTGTTACAGTTGTTTACAAATATCTGTGGAAAAAGGATGAAAAAATCTAGGCTTTACTGAAATCAGCAGGGATATTTTAATTAACTGATATTGCTTAGAGAGTTTATGGTAGTTATAGGTAGAGAAAGTCTGTGCTGGAGGCAGAACAATTCCACATTTGCTCTGAATGATCGTGACAAACAAAGATTAAGGAAAGATTTCTAACTTCCAAAAGCTATGTATTGACTAGTACCCAGTGTACCATAAAGGAAGTTAAAAACCCCCAACAGCTCCAAAACCTACATGCTCATTCACAGTGGTTTAAAGAACCCCATCTTCCAAGGATGAACATCTTTTTATTGCTTCCTTTTGCTTTCTGGTAATACCTACATTTTTGTGTAACCATTCACTGTTTCAGGAGCAACAAGAACTTTCGAAACAAGATACTTGCTAATTAAATATTTGTGACAATATTCAATACAACATTTTTATGCTTTATGTAATACTTTAGTATCACTACACACAGTTTCTTAAAATGTGTACAGTAGGACCCTCTGATACTTTAAAATAACTATGGCGGCAATCTTCAAATTATATACTGTCAGGATCAAATGAATCTGCTTCAATAATATTCTAGTCATAATAGTTTTAAGCCTTGCTTGTATGGGAAAAGCCCTGCTGAAGTCAGTTATACCCTTACAGTTCACAGTATGCTGCAATCCTTTCCTGGAGCATGGCCTAACCTCTGAATGGGTAAATGAGGTTGCTGTGGGATTCTTCCACAGTAGTCTTCTCTTCCTGCTCCTCAGGCTGTGGGTATGCAATTGTCCTTATCAACTTGAATATACCTTTCTGGTTCGTGTTGAGTCATCCAAATGTCCTCTGATTAGCTTTAACAGCTAATATAATAATAAATAAATCAAGCTAATATATTAGCTTTATAAGCCTCCAGTCAGACACATGGATTTCAGGATGCTTACAATCCTTGCTTAAGTATAACATAATTGGACATTAATATGTTGATTCGGTTCCTCTGAATAGAAAAGATTTAACACATTTTGGCTTTTTTTTTTCTCCTCAGAAATTAGCTATTTTCATCTGATAAAATATTGTTGCTGTACAAATAGGAATTATCGCTTATCCCAATTTTTAGGCATTAGAATAATGTTACCTGAAAGGATTTTAAATTATTACAAGTATTTCCTAAATTTAAATTGTTACTAGTATCTCATAAATGAGTGTTGGGGGTTAGGATTTTTCCTTTTGTTTCTTTCCCTCATGGAATTTTGTCCCATATGTTGCTAGGAAACAATAACTACTGATACTAAAGAAAACAAAAGACATGGCTGGTTGTCACAACCTTCCATTGAAATGGCCCTGAATGGGAGTGGGTTGCAAAGCAAGTGATAATGGGAGAGAAAAGGTGAAAAGGTGAGGGCGTTACTCCAGAGCTGGGTTTTTGGTGGTCGGGTTGCTGGGCTTGGGAGAGGAAGGAGCCGTTTGCTGTTTTCCCTGCCACCTGACCTCTCGGACCTCAGAACCAGTGTGTGTGGTGCCGAAACATTGGGATCAGCTCCTGCTGGCCCCTCTACTCGTAGCATGTTGCCACAGCCATTCCTGTGTATTGGACTCCAAGATCCCAGTCTGCTGTGTTTTTCCTGCACTGCAAGTCTCCTTAATTACCGTTTTTGTTTCCCGGACATTTTGGGGCGGGCAAGGCTGGGGGGGGGAGTGTCCCCATATGGGCCACTTCTGCGCGGTAGCTCGGCAATCGAGACCAGCTGCCGCCCGTGACTCTCCATCTTGGCCAAGCTACTACTAACCGCATGGTCTCAGAGCTTGCGCCAGAGAACACCCTGCAGCCACGGGGGGATCATCGCACCTGCTCTGCCCACTGGGAGCCACCAGCGCCCCTGCCGGCTGCGACCACAACTACAAAAAAGGGGGAACTGCTTAAAGAGCGGGAAGAGACCTTATTGGGTTTTCTGTTCTTGTTTTTTGTTGCTGCCGTTGTTGTTTGCTTGCCTTGCTATACATACACACACTAGTAAAGAACTGTTATTCCTTTCCCCATATCTTTGCCTGAAAGCCCCATAATTTCAAACTTATAATAATTTGGAGGGAAGGGGGTCACATTTTACATTCCAAGGGAGGTTCCTGCCTTCCTTGGCAGACACCTGTCTTTCAAACCAAGATAACTAGAAACTTAATTTTAACTTCTAGATTCTTGAATTTGGAGAGCAATGCAACACTGTGTTTGGTAACTGGAAGGATTTTGTACCTTGTACAATTATATATTTTAATGGAAGAATTGCCTGGCACACCTCCATCCACATAACTTAGAAAACTTTTAAAGAATTTTCAGCTTTTCAGATGTACTTGAATGTTTTATGAATCCCATAATTGTCAGTCTGTGGGTTTCTTCCTCCTGGTTAAACTTTTAAAATTTGTGTGTCTTCTGATGCTTGATTTCTCGTTTGGCATATTCTTGCTCTGACTTAGGTATTTAAAAACTATATGTCAAAGTCTGAGGCAGCCACTCTAAAGCCTGTTTTCTCTCTAAGTGCAATAAAGGAAGGCAAGTACTGTGAGCTACACTGGAAAGCCTTCCTAAACTCACGTAAAGAATTCCTGACTAAGGAAAAATGAACTGTGCATTTCATAATACAACAATTAAAAGCAAATATTTTCTTTAAAAAGCTTTCTAAAATTCTTGCTGGAGGTTAACTCTGGAAAATGAACTGTAAATTGCAAATGAAAAAGCCTGCAATTTTGGCTTGCTAAAAAAAAAGTCTTCTAAGCAATGTCCCAAGGCTGAGGGTTGGAAATGCTCCAACTGTCTTCCAACAGAGGGAGAAGAGGAGGATTATGTCTAATAGCACAGCTTATTTCTATAAAATAGTCAAAAGAGGTTTCTTCTGCACAGGAAATATTATCTTGATTTTTTTCTCCCCAGATCATCTGGTATATATGGATGTATGTTTTCCTCAAGAAAGATTTAAAAAAATACTATTAAATTAGAACAAATACTGACAGTCATGTAATTTTTACGTGAGTTGAATAACACCTGGGGAGAAAAAAAGCATCTTGCAAAAACCTTCCATTTTTATAGAGCTTTTGCCCTCAAATATTACTTTATAATAATATATAATCACAGCTGTCTTGGTTTAATATGATGTAGAGGTGGTCATTCTAAAATAGGTTACCTCCCATTAGTTTTAACCAATCCTTTTCCACGTATAAGGAGACACAGATATGAGTAGATTGAAGTGAAAAAAAGTAGCAGTTTACTAAAAAATGAAACAGCAACAGGTAAAAAATAACAGTTAATTAGCACTAGCTACAAAATTGCTAAATCTCTCAGTCCCCAGGAACAAAGAGAAAACTAAAATTCCAGAGAACCCCCACCCCAGAGATGGCACCCTCAGGAGACAACTGTGTTTGGGCAGACAAAGGGAAAGACGGCAGCAGGTTTTCCACCTCTCCTGACTATATGTGAAAGGACAAAACAAAGAGAAAAACAACACAGAAACTGAAACTCCTTGATTACAAAAACTCCCTCTTCCCCATACAACAATCAGCAGGAAACAAGGACAAAGCAAACAGAAAACTTGGGAGTCCAAACTCAAATGCCCCCTCAATCTTCCTGGCAGTGGCAGCTCTGTCAACAAAGGCAGCTGACACATCCTGGTGGCTGGAACTTGGAAACTGAAGAATCTGCTAAACCTCATCTGGCTGGTTCCAGGTAGTGTCATCTCTACAGCCTCTAAGCCATTGCTGTCGGTGCTGCTGTCTCAGGTCCCTTTTATGATGAGGATAAGGAAGACAGACTCCTGAGCACTGAAGAACAGTGGCCCAACCTTGATCATCTCTGACATCATACTGTGGACAAGTGTTGCAAAATTAATTCTGAAACTTTTGAATTGTAAAATTCAGCTTCTTAGGTTGCTACTATTATGGATGAACAAGGCCAGATTTTGAGGAAAAGTTGAAAAAGGCTCTCGTTTATTTAAAAAGCAGCCGAAAGGAATGGAGGGCCCAGGATAAGCCCTAACCCCCGTGCAACAGCTCAAAAAAGCCTAACAACATGTTAACCCCACATTGGGTTCTTCCTCCTGCAATCTCCCACCACCCATGGAACCGAAAAAACCCTGCCCAACTGAAAACACCCCTTTTTTATAACTCCCCTGAGGCCTAGGATTGGTGGGTTTTGGATCCGTGCGCTGATTGGTCAAATCCTAGCACTTTGATTGGCCCTTAATGAGGATCATTCTGGACCAATCATTCTCCCAAGGCATCGAATGATTGGTCGATGTTCTAGTCCAATCACCCTTCATTGTTTCCATCCACTGTCCCCATCAAATCCTGGACCCCCCTTGCGCCCCTTATGACGAATAACTTCCTATTGTCCCAAAATTAATGAACCAAACTTATAATACTACTGTTGCCACATGGAAACCTGTCTGAAGTAACCCCCTTCAGAAGCCAGAGAGGAACAAAAGATAAAAATTCTTCAAGTTAAAAATTATGAACCCTAAAAAGTTTTTTTTTTGTAGACACTACTTGGTCTGATAAACTTCACAGTAAGAAGTTTAAATTCTGTATTTGTTGTTATTTACCCTTCCAGATATTGTCCATGGGTAATTTACCAACATGAAGAGAGTGTGGATGTGCTGATATGTTTGTACGTAGCTCTTGTAGGTACACAGTTTGTGGTAATTGGGAGTGGGGCTGCAGCCGAGCCTCATCCCTAATGGGCTACAGCTGTGTAGGTCAGGTGACCGGTATTGAAATTAATGAGACATGGCATGCTGAGGTGTGCTGACCAATCACAAAAGGGACACACAGGTGCAATCAATGCATATAAGATGAGGCATATAAAAGGTTGTGTTGCAAGACAAGATGGGCAGATGTTTGCAGCCTTCTGAAGTGATGTGGCTCTGTATAGGCAGGTGCTTGAACCTTTTGAGATGTAATATTATGTTGCTCTGTATGGACGTAATGCTTAAAGCTTTCTGAAATTATATGGTGATCCTCTGTATATCATAGCCATCTCAACTGCAGCACACGCTGTGGCGTATGCTGCGACAGCTCTGATCACTCAAAGAGCTGCTGTCTTTGCTTTCTACTGGCTGTCCAGTCCCACACATTAAATAGCTGGAGAAGCTGTGAGTTTCAAAGGGAACCAATGTAGCAGCAGTGCTATGCCAGAAGACTTGGAGATGGAAGCTTGTAGGAAAACCAATGTGTACCCAGCTGGGACTCTGAGCAGTAGTTCCAATATCGATTGCCATGAGATACGTATGGAAGTTGTGCCTGTATAAGTGACTTCATGTTGGAAGCATGTCTTGAACCAGATTCCACAGGAGGAGGTGATGTTTCTGCTGTGTGGAGAAAGATGCTTGGCCGTCTTCCTCCCTTTATTCACTCACACCAGTGTTACTCACACTGGTGTTACTTTTTGGGGTACAGCTCTAGTGTCTATCTTCTTGCTATGTAATGGGCGTTTTCAACAAATGACAAAAACGCAGCTGTTAGAGAGCTGCTATTTTGCTATGTTATTTCTAATGGTCTAGCTACAAGCAAAAGTTAAGTTAGTTTTTCCTACTTGCATCTACTGTGAAGTAGCCATATTTAACTGAAAATTGGTGGGTTTTGTTTATGAAGCTGAAACTAATTAGTGTGCAGAAGAGTCTTCTCTCTGATTAAATACCTCCTTGTGCAGCTTTGCAGGGTTACGTGGAATACCCAGTCAATGCGGATTTTGTAGTCATCCTTCATATAAGAAGGAGTTAAATTCCATACCTTTTTGTAAGACGTGTTCAAGTCTGGTACTTAGCAGGATAAAGCTGAAGTAAATGCACACCTGTTTAGTTGTCACCTGATAGTGATTATAAGTTCTCAGTGATTTTTACAGTATTGACATTATATATTGATTCCCAAAGTTCTTCAAAGCCTAACAAAAATCCATCTAATCAAGAGGTTCAGTTCAAGTCTGTTGCCTACATTACATTAGGTGTTTAAAAGATGGTTGCTGCAGAGATGAACTCAAAAGAATAGACAGACCCTTCTGTCCAAAGCCCAAGCAACTCAATTCAAGTAAGGAATTTCTGTCTTGACCTGAAGTGGAATTAATTAAAACTTTGGATGTCAGTATGACATAAATAGCAAACGTATTGTCTGATTAGGAAGGATACTGTCAAGTGACAGACTCATCTGAAGGAGAGTTCCCTTGCCAAAAGAAAAGCCCTTAATATGGGTCTGAATACTTTCATTTTTTTGTCTCCTTTTGGGATCTTGATGGCCTCTTATGGCCAAATGTTGCTTAAAGTCTGATATTTAGTAAAAAACCAAAGCAGACTTTTTGAGTGTTTTCCTGTAACTGATTTTGTGAATTGGTTGCCTGCATAGCACATAGGCTGGGGCAGTTGAGGCTCCACAGTGTGGGAGCAGAAAGTGTTCAGGTCTGGGAAGGGAATAAAATGCACCTGAATGCATTTTATTAAGCAAAGCTATTGGGAAGTGAATCTAAGAGGTACTGTTGGGAAACATGAAATACTGTTTGCTGGGTAATTACAGAAGAAAGGAAAGGATAAGGGTCAGTGCTACAAGATAGGGAGATCTTTCAGCCCATGCTGTAGTTGTGTGGCTGCTACAAGATGCCCTGTGTTTGCTTGTGTAGTGCCACATGTAGTGCCCTTGGTGTTTGGCCCGGCCATCTCTGGGACCAGCAGGTTGCTTGCTGTGGTCATTCTGGGGCTGTGCCTTCCCATACTGGTTGGTTCCTTGATGCAGCCCCTTAGTGCTCCCCATGCCATCTCTCCTATTGTCACTTTATTAAATGGTTTTAAACAAAAAATAAAAGCCCTTTTCTATTTATTTTTATGTTTGCTTTCACTAGGCTGCTCTCTAGGAGGGCAAAGGGTCCAAATTTAGCTCCTGCTAATATCATGTTTGAGATGCTGGAACCAGGCTAAAACGGGATGATGATTACTGGAGGAATCATTTATTGGCTGGTAACTTGTGTTTTCTTCTTCATCTGAACTGGGAAAGTTTTCTCTTTGGGCATGAAGAATTATAGAAACCCATTCTTATAGGCAGAGAACAAATAATGGTGCTATAACAATTTGTAAACAAAAGATCTGCAGTGGGGTTAATTCCATTATTGCTATATAGTGCTGTTTACATCAGCTCATACCATGGGTCTAGGGATCCCTATCCATGTTGGAGTGTTGCACTGACCTTGAGCCTATGTAACCTGCAGTTAATAGTTTACTTGTGCTGTAGAACACTTAAAGAACTGTATAAAATTCAAGTCCATTTCCTATGTTTTTATAATATTAAAATATCAAATGTGGATTGACTGGATCCCGACAATACTCTGTCTCCTTCATGTTATTAATTTCCAAATATGTTTTTCTCCTGGGATTCTTTTGTGCATAAGTAGAAAGAACAGACAGTGACATAAACTAGGCCTTCTCTTATTCCCTTTGAGCTGTTTCTTTCCATCTTTTCTCACATGACTGCAGTAACTCAAGCTAAGTATCTTCATAAACTGGTGGTGGAATAGAGTAGGAGAACAGTATGGTAACTACATTAGGGGACTTTAAATCATATCTTCTATCATGAAGTCTCTAACAAGAGCTGCACTGTATTAAGATTGTTAAGGTTAGTCTAAAAATTATTTAATAATATGATACCTGAACAACTGAAAGCCATAAAGGTCTTTATAACGTGGCAGCAAAAATGTCGTGTGCAGTGGCATGTTAATCAGGACTGGTGTCTGAAGTGCTCTCCCATTATGCACTAGTTCAAAGGGAGCAGCGCTTGTTCGAAAGATCATGGTTGCTTATCAGAAGAGCTTAAGCAGGGATACCTGCACAGGCAGGGCTGAGGTGAAATGATTGAAGGAGAATGCTTGAATTTTATTTCAGCATAATCTTTTTCTCACCATGCATGCTAATTATACTTGAGAAAAAAGTTTTCTTTAGTGGTATCTCTATTGCATTCAGACAATGAAAAAGATGTCTGCTGGCAAGCTCTTCTTTCTTGTTCTATATGTTGAGCAGAATGTTCCAAAGTGCAGAATGCTGTCTGTGTTCATCCCACACAGTCTCTCCATCATTTCTGTTCCCTTTTGGAGAAAGAATTGGAATGTTTGTCCATCTTTGTTTGCAGAAAAGACTCAAGGTGAGTGAAAGAACAAATCCTGTAAGGCAATTCTGTCACTCACCTCATCTTCATAATCTTTCCTTAGCTCCCTCTGCCTTCTAACCCTGCTATTGATCGTGTCATAGGCTACAGTAGTCCAAGGCAGGGGGCTGAAAACCTTTCCCAATAGCAGTTGCCAGTCTGCCTGTTGCCGCTTGAAGAAGAAAAGCATGCTGTGAAAACAATCAGTGCATTTGCTTTAGATCTAAGTGATTCCAACTAGGTCGATGCTTCATGCTGATGTGTTGAAAACATTTAAAAAATTTCTGAGTTTGATTTCAACTGGAACATTTCAGCATGTGTCTGACTCTCTGAAGTTGTTATTTCTCAGTAACGTAGCAGACAACAGGTTTTCTTCCACCCTATCACAAAGCAGTAGGGTAACTGGGCCTTTATTTGAATGATTTTATGGGGGGGGAGGTTGGTTGGGTTTTTTTTATAAGCTGAGGCTCTTGCAAATTGACTTCAGAGGAGTACCAGTTTATTTCAGAAAAGGAAAAAGAGGTAATCAGTTTCATAGTGTGTAAATGAGAGTATAGCTTTATTTAAACCTCTTTTTTTCCCCCCCTGTACTTGAATTTTCCTTCAAAGGCAGGATAGTTAATTCGTAAATACATGCAGAATATTTTATTTTCTTTAAAGCACATGATGGTTCTTTGTAATGAGTTTGCCTTCAATATAATTGGCCTGATTCTCTCTCGGTTTGAGATCACAGTAAATGAAACATTGCGAAAGGAAACTATTCTCATCCAAATTAGCATTCATTCAGTTTCCAGGAGTGTCGTGAATCCTGGACAACATTTTTCTATGGCAGATGGTGGCACAATTGGTTTCCAAACTTACTGGAAAAGAACACAGAAAACCAGAATTTGCTATAGTCTGTCTTACTGTTTGGTTTGGTTTGCACATGCTCTGCAGCCACTAGAGTGGCTAAACTCTAGGAAGCTAAACTGAGCAAAACCCACAGGACCATGTACCTAGTTTGGACCTGGCTGTTCATTGGTTTTGTGTGGCAGCCCATCAGTAGGACCTCACCTCTGATTCTGCTCCACTGCACTTTCAAGCATACTCCTCTTGTTTTGTGTGCTCTTTTCAATAACAATTACTTATCAGTGCCTGTTGATCTCTTTGGGATACCTTTTTACAGCATATAAATATGTATTAAATATGTCTTGGAATTTCTCTTCCCTGAAGGAAGTGAAGCCACCTCTGTGCTGTTGCCATCTTTGCTGCTTGCTTCAAATAACACAAAGAACATTTTTGTGCTGCTTCAACAGGAAATAGTGAGCAAGTACTTGCCTTGAGGTATTTCATTGAGTTTCAGAATACCAGCAGATAGAGATGTTAAAAAAAAAATTGTTGGAAGAAAATAACAACAACAACAACAACAACAACAACAACAACAATAATAATAATAATAATAATAATAATAATAATAATAATAATAATAATAATAATAATAATAATAATAATACCTTTGAAAGCTGTATTTATCGGTGGAGAGGAATTTCCATCTCCCCTGAACTGAGCCTTTGCAAATGCAGTGTATAGTATATATGGCACTAATGGATTTCATACTTCAGCATTTATTTCACCAAATGTTGTGCAGGGAAAAATAGTTGTCATTTAAAAAGCTGTAGCTTGCAACTGTGTAAGTCCTAGATATTAAAACTAGATAAGCCAGTGTAGAGGTGTGTGTGAGAAATCCTGTAGTCTTAGTGGCATTCGTTCATTCATTCATTTTTAAAATTACCCATGGGGTGTTGCAGAAGTGTGAGTTGTGATTTAAATGTACTGCTAGGAATCCTGTTTATAAAAGGTATACACTTAATTTATGTATGCAAGATGATGGTTTACTTAGATAATTGATTATGTTTTCTCTAGAGGAATGGGTAGACTCTAGAGAAGGACAAACTTCAATTTGGTTTAAGGAGCTTATACCTGACAGAAATGTAGTTAGATCAGACCCTTCTGCTGTCATCTACCATGGCTACCGAGCAATGATGAAAAGTTTTTTTCCAATAATAGACTCTCCTTTTTGGACTTGTTGTATTGGACCATGTATGTGAAAGCAGGGAGGAAGGTTGTTTGAATAAGGAGTCCTCAGTGGTCCAAATGAGTTGCCTTCTATTAGCATGGATTTATATTTTTAAGTTGCAGTGGTTCCCGTAACATTGGAACTGGTTAGGAATTCATTATAGTGTCAGTTTGTAAATACAAGGTCTGTTCAAGCAGAGGCCATTATGCTGAAATGCTCAATTCCTCCATGGAATTCAGAGAAAGTGAATTAAATTCTGCTTGGGTGCACTCCTTGGTGGATTAGTGAGGAAGTAGTTAAGGGTGATTTAAGAATTATTTTATATATTCTACTGTTTGCCTCTTACAAACACTTCTTCAAACCACTTTCAGTGTAACCTTTTCACCCTCCCTCAACTGTAAGCAAAAATAGCATTCAGAATCTCTACCCCAAAAGGAATTCAACCTGAAATCATGGTGCTTTCCATATGCATTCTAACCTTCACCCTACTTTTTTTGATGTAGCTTTTTAAGCCTAGAGTTTTACACAATATTAGCCATAATTGGAATTGACAACAGAACTGCAGAAGGCAATTCACTTAATCTAAGTTTGTTGTGAAACTGAGAACAGAGTTCTGCCTGAATTATCTGTAGATTTCCTGGCAGGAAGCATTCTGTTATTTTCAGGTATAATTTGTTCACAAGGACCTTAAAAAAAAGGTCTTGCTTTTATCTGACTCTTACAGAAGTCAATAAAAGAGACTTCACTGATTATAACGACCATTGGGAAACTGTCCTATCCAGAGCTACATTGTAGACTTCTGTTTCTGGACAATTGCTTTTCCTCAGTAACAGTCCAAGAAGAGATTGATGTAACTACACAGGGAAGACACAGTGGTGAGCAAGAGCGAGCTCATCCCAAAGAGCAACTGAACAAAGAGGGAGTGGAACATGAGAATTGCTATGCTTTGTTACTGCTCATGTGCTGAACTGATAGGTTCAAGTAAGTCAGCTGTATACTGCATTAGAAGAAAGAGGCAAACGGAGAACAGACCTGTTAGATACAGTTAACTGTAGGGCTCATCTTTCTGTAATACTTTTAACTTTGTCTTCAAATGCTATTTGTGCTCAGATGCTTTTACTACTATAAAAATAATAAATCACTTTTTCCAGGGGAGACAAATAACTTGCATATCAGTGTCCAACAACTACCTGTACCTCTACCCTCTTTTTTTTTTCTTCAAATAGTCTACTTTGTGTGATGGTAATACAGTTTAAATTGCTTCAAATCTTTTATGTACCAAGCTCAAAATACTAATGACATGTATCCCACAAATCTTAAATGATTTCAACAGGGTTGTCTAACTACATTGTCAGCCAGACCATGTACCTATGTCAGTTTCTCCATTACAGAAATCCCACAGTGAAGCCCTAAGTGATAATTGAACCAGATGGATACTAAATGAGAAGAGGAACTTATATTTTAGATTTGGCTCCACTAGCTTTCAGATTTAAATAGGTTGCTTGGAACTATCATGAAGGCTAATACCCCAGTCAAGGACATTGCACCCAAAATGGTGCAATGGAAGCTACCCAAAATGGTGCAATGGAAGCTACCAGTCCTTCAAAACCCTAGGCTAACAAGTGCATGGGGGTTCTGTGATCTCTAGATAAAAAATTAAAAATGTGACAGGGACCTGTGGTTAAGAGGCTGTTCCAATTGTGGATGTGGGAGTAGTAGAGAAATGGAAAGGAAGTCATTAGTAGAGTTGTTTTATACTTGCCACACATGCAGACACCAATTGATAAGCTCTGACTTGGGTGTCTGACAGCAAAATACTCTCTTGGGAAAGAATCCACTCTTCCCATGGACTTAAGATATATACTGAGACCTTTAACTCCAGTGACTCCAGGCTATCAAGCAAACTAGTTAGAGCATGGTCAAAAAGTTTGTATGCCCCCAATACACTAGAGTCAACACTGCAAAACTGCCTTAGCAGGATTAGCACCTACACTCTACTTCCCACTCCTCCCAACCTCCAATTTGTCTCTGCTTTTCTTTTGCCACCCAACCTGCCAAGCTGCAGGTTTCTTTTTCTGAAATATATATTTCTTCAGAAAAAGTAGATCTAAAGGGAGAAAATAATTTTCTTTATCCTTTAATCCTTTATTTTCTTTGCTTTTAAAAGTTTATTTGCTTCCTACAGTTGGCCATCTTGAGCTTCTGTGTCTCTGCTGTGTCAAGACTTGCTTAAGCTTGAAGGTTTTTTAGGCTTGACCAAGCATTGACAGCACTGTCACAGGAGCTAATGCTAGAGACTGCCAGTTTGATGGATTAAGCAAACTTATTGAAATCTTTTTTCTTTAACACTAAAAGATGCCAAGGGCTGTTTCTGTTCTTGTACGTTGTGTGAAACACCCACTGACATTAATGGAAGTCCCATGTGTAGAACTAGAGTAGAACATAGCCCTTAATATTTAAAAGACTTGTCAACGATGTGCATGAAGTAATCTGGAGGTGTGTTGTGATGCTGCTTTGCTCTGCAAAGGCCATTCTCTTGACACATTCCCTGCCTTTTAAAGACACTTGCATGAACGGGAGAGCTTATAGCACCAGCTTTACATAACTTTTTTCCTTTCTAAAAATATTTTAAAACAGACATTTCCCTTTAGATGTGATCTATCTGCTTTGCTTGGTCAACAAAATATACTTGATGTCTTTCAGTATGGTTCACACACAGTCTTGTTTCCTGATTTTGCCATGCTGTTATTCTCTGAAAGAAGAGAAGGAAAGGAAATCTTAGAGAAGCCATTTCCAATGACCTCTACATTCTTTTCAGTGTTTGTAAAAATGCCTAATCTTTCATTCTCTGTTTGTCCTTGAGTAACTTGCTCTAATGCAGTGGTGGTATGCAAGGTAGATACAGAAAGCAAAATTATTTGTTACCAGAAAGAGTTCACCACCAGTCTCATCCCTATTTCAAATGCACACCATACTTATTTTGTTAGAACTAGGATTGGAGCTCAGTAGGGCCACCAAATTGTTACAGATGGCCTTGGTAGGTTAAAGCTTTCTGCTTAGAGAGACAGCTGCAAAGGTGATTTCTTTTCTTCCCATAACAACTTTCTCTCACCAACTTCTTGCTCTTCCTCAGTCATAGCTCTTGAAATTCTCCATATTTACTGGAAGTGACTGCTTCTGCCCACAAAGGTTTTCAGTGGCTTTTTGGCAGGGAGAGTAGAGCTGGTGACATAATTGCAAACACTTTCTGAAGATTTTGGTTATAGTTCTAGAAGACTAGGGAAGAAATGAAGGGAGATAGGGAAAGAAGGGACTAGCTAACTCCTTCTGTATTTTGAAGATAATTTGGATAATCAACTGAACAAGACAAAGATGGTGACTTCCAATATAAAATGCTTATGAATATGGTATTAATTTACCATCTTATTAGACTTTCACAAATGTGACTAGCAAGTTTGCTTATTTGTATTTGTATTTGCTTATTTGGAAAGTATTGTGGAAGCTCTGACAGTATTTTTACTAGAATAAGAATACTACTTCTTGTGAAAAAATCTTGATGATGTCTAAATCTGCATACAGGGTACAGTAAAATTTCTTCTACCTATGTCAGTGATGCGGATCATGACCTAGATGTTCACATGCAGTCCACACAAGATCTGAACATGTTTATGTAGAATTCTACTGAAATTAATATAAATTGCTTTTGTGCTTTACAGCGCTGTGGCCTGCTTTGCAAAAATGCACTGGCATCTACAGTTCCAAGGAATTTTTAAAGGTGTTTTGCCAGAGGACCTGCCTCCTGTGCTATTTTTTAAATTTTGACATTACTGGTATTTCTAAACCAGATCACCTGTGTAAGCAACGGAGAGAATGGTGCAGTGCATCCACTTAAAAGTGGTATATGGTTCTGAAAGCATATATGGGCTTCATTATTATGACATTTTCTTGGTATTTTTACTGGCTTACTATGTTAATGGTTAGTTAATCAATTCTGAGGGTGACCACAGGAGACAGATGATATAAACAAGTGACAGCAGCATTAGCATTTCCATCAGTTTTTGGCAGCATGGAATTGCCAGAAACTGATGGAAACCTAAGTCTTCTTTCCCAGACTCTTCATCTTAAAATTGTTCTTCACATTTACAGAAATTACTACAGTGTTTCAGGGTGACAGTGGAAACTGTTTGGTAATTTTTTTTCTTTATTATGAATAAAAGAATGGAAGCCTTACTAGGTCATCCAAAGCAGTCTTTGTCCTGCAGATTTCACGATGTTCATTTGCAAAATGTATAATGAAATAACATGGAAGTGACATTTCTCAATTCTTACTCTGTGTCCCTGTACTCACAGCTGAAATTAGCTGTCTCCAAGACAGGTCCTCTCTTTTCCTCTGTTTTTCCTTCTGTGCCCTCCTAAACACATTTTAGCTGTGTGAGGCTTATTTTCCTCATCTGTTGCCCTTTTTTGTACCCCCATGCAGCATTGTTAGTTTTCTCTTCTATTAGATAAGGCACAGGAAACTTGAAGCCCAACAAAACAAGCTGAATTTTCTTTACTAGTCTTTATGTAGGTAAGGGTGGTTCTTTCTACTGTTCTTTCCTCCCCTTGTTACTGTCCAGTAGGGAGAAAAATATTAAAAATTCACAAAATCAGAGGAGCTGAGGCTGGAAGGGGCCTTTGGAGGTCATCTAGTCCGTAGCTCCTGCTCAAGGAGGACCACCTAGACCTGATTGCCTAGGACGATATCCAGATGGCTATTGAATATCTCCAAGGAAAGAGGTTGCACAGCTTTTTTGGGCAATCTGTGCCAGTGCTTGGTCATTGAAAAAATATTTCCTGATGTTCAGACAGAACCTCCTATATTTCAGGGCATGGTCCTTGCCCAGTCACTGGACCCTACTGAAAAGAGCCTGGCTCTGCCTTCTTTGCTGCAAGGACACATTGCTTGCTGACATTCAACTTGGTGTCCATCAGAACACCAGGTCCTTTTCTGCCAATTTACTTTCCAGATGACTGTCCACCAGCAAATAGTCATTCACAGGATTGTTACTACCCAGGTGCAAGACTTTGCACTTCTCCGTGTTGAACTTCATGAGTCAGCCCATCTCTCCATCCTGTCAAGGTCCCTCTGGAAAACTGTTTTTCTATAGGGCAGAAAAAACAGGTTAGAATAGGTTCATTTTCAAAACCATTTTTATTATACTTTTCTAATCTCAGAAAAAGCTTTACTCTGTGATGAGCTGTATTCCTTTGTGAAATCAGGTGAAATTTTTTGGTAGTAAGAGGAGAAGTTAGTTTCAGTCTTTTCTACAGGGTCACTCCATAATTTCATTTGAAAATTCACCCTGTCTAGTTGTATGAGAGTAATGTGCCTTTGAATAGAAATGCAAATTTTAGCTTGTGACATAGAAGAGCTCCTTTTTGAAATTTTGTAAGAGTATGTTATGGAATTATATTCTGGAATTTTGCACTTGCGGCACATTTTGCAGATATGTGTGCATATAACATTCAAATAAGGGTTCAGAAAGTATAATTCAATTAATGAATCTCTTTAACATAATTTGTTTGGGACAATGAGTAAAAAAATGCTACTTTAAAATGTAGTTGGAAGAAGCTTTTCTGTATTCTAAAAAGCACATCTTAAAGCACATAGGGTGAGATTAATTTTATTGTGTTGCATCACTGGTGTAATTTGTTTTGGGCATTTGATCATATAAAAAAAGCCTGACTCTCAGATGCAATGTTTCCATGGGTGTCTCCTTGATGAAAGCCCATCTGGATTTCCTGGATGGGGTCTCCCCTCTTTGAAAACACTGAAAATTTTATATTTTGGTGGATGCAGGATTCAGTCCTTTGTGCAAATTACAAACATTAGTTTTTGAAGATGTGAATGTCCTTTGGTGTTTAGGCACTTTAGCTAATATCTCTGAACGGAGGTCCATACTATTTAACATCTGTTTCTCTTTGTGTGGGTCAAAAATAGATAGGTAGTCGACACTAGGACAATCACATAGTGATTTGTCTTGGTTGTAATCATGCAAACATGCAGAGAAATTGTGGGCAGCATCCATTCCAGGAGCAGACACAGGGAAGTTGTATTCATATCTGAATATGAGGAAAAATAAATGAGATGAAAATCCAAGCATACCAGACCAACCAACTGACCAAAAATTTATTAATCTCTTTCCTGGCCCAAATAGCTCTTGTCCAGCAACAACAAATCCAGCTTGGGTAGGCAAACAGTGAGCTTTATGTATTGTTCCCTTTTGAGGAACTATTATAAAATTTCAGATATATTGTTTAATCTTAAATTCAATGTTCTCCTAATCTGTGATATTAGAAAACATTAGGAAATAAAAAGTGGGTTTGCTTGTTTGTTTGTTTGTTTGTTTTCAGTTTGGTTGATTGGTTTTTGGTTTTATTTTTCCTAAGCAAATTATATTACCCGCAGTCCAGGAAAATCACGTCGCTGAACAAAACAAAAGAAAGCAACCTTTACGTAAATAAGAGAGGAAGTCAAACACCCAGAGGAACTGGATGTGCAGGCTAGAGAAGGGTCTGAATAAATGCTTACATAGTAAACCAGACGATTTGTGCTACTGTGTCTTAGTTGATTTCTGCACACAAGTATGAACTATGACATCAGGAGGGGCTATTCTCAGGAGCTGCAAGATACATAATGATATAAAAGAGAGTGGGATTTATTCAGTATCATGTAAAACTTGGTGTGGCAGATCATGAGCTCTGACCTTAGCAAGACACATTCTTCTTTTATGGATGGGACAAAATGTTTCTTTGCAAGTAGTATTAGGCCCTTGGCATTTTTTGTTTCTTACTCGTGATGCTGCAGGGAGATTGAATATCCCATTCTTTTGTTTCAATTAAGATAGCCTTTTTCAAAATCTATGGTAAAAGAAGACAACTGCATATTTCTCTGAGATATCCAAAATAGGGGATTCTGTGATAGAAGAGAGCATGTATAGTATTGTTTGTGTATATTATTGTATCTATATGGGTCAGAGTTCCCCTTTGATGGATATTAGTCATGGGCTGCCACTGACTAGCTATGTCTTTCTGACTTTCTAGTGTTTCTGTGAGTTCCCACTATGAGGGAAGGACTAATCTGACTAATCTCTTTTCACCTAGGTCAAATGTTCAGACTAGTGCAGATAAGGCACCCAGCTTTGAAATATTTATGCTGCCTCCACCCCAGTGTGTGCGCACATGTACATGCACACATATGGGCATTATTTCTTTTCTTTGAAATGCAGTGAGGAAGTGTTGTGATTTTGGGTTCATCAACTGAACTTGCTGAGTACTTTGAGATGCTCCTCTGAAATGGTCCAAACCACACAGGTTTGAGGAGAAGCTGCAGCAAAAACTCCTGGTGGTACTTTACTATGGTGTCCAAGGGTAAAAGTGAGATTTGCCAGTCCAAGACTCCTTAATTTTATCCTTTCATCTCTCATGGCAATGATATAAGGTGACTTTATTGGGAATTGGTTGCACTGCATTTGTTGCTCTCATTTGTATACTTTTGTCACTGTCAGTCTGCTTACTTCAGTCTCATTAGTTCTGGTGGACTCAAGGATAGTAGAGATAATGGGGGGGAAAAGACACAACTTTTAACTGTTCTCCCATGTAACAGTGCCGTTGTTGAGCCTGTTTAAATATGCTCTGATGAGCTTCTGTTCAGTGAGAACCTTGGGACCTAAGACCTGTTCTCAAGCACTCTTGTTTATGTTGCCCCCTTTATAAAAACAAAACAACCTCACAAAAAACGAAAATACAAGCTTAAAGAATGTAGGAAATTGTGTGGGCAGGCTCCTTGAACTATGGAAGTATACAAAGCATTGGATCTTCTGGCTATAAAATTGATGGCTTCTGCCCTCATTCCACAATCTGAAAAAGGTCAGAGAAACTTTTTCAGTTGCATTGATTTTCAGGATGTAATTAGCTTTGTTAGTTCTGCATCTTAAAACATTCAGAACTACAAATAGGCTTGAAACGCCCTGTCCTTTGTGGGTGCTCTGTCAAGCATGAGGCAGTTTGAGTGATGAACTCAAAATTTTTCCTGCCTGTGCTTCCTATCATATTTAGTTTCTCATGTTATTCTGTTTTTTTAGACTTGATCTTCTGTGTTTGTACCAAAGCCCAGTTGCAAGAGAGACCCTGGTCTCCAGACTGTAGATTTCTCTGGGCAGCAGAGGCTGCCTCCTCTCCTTTCAGGTTTCACAGCATTAGGGAGAGGAACAAAGCTCTTTTTTCCTCTTGTCAGCATGCATCCCCTCAAAGATTACCACCCAGAATACCTGTGTGCTGGGGGCACCATGAATAGAAATGCAACACAGCATGTTAAGTTTCTTACTGGCACTGGCATTTAGAATTGGAATGGACATTTAAGTGCCCACACTGTGCATATTACCACTGCTGCAAAAACAACACTACAGACAATTCTGGCAGGATCCTCTTACTCTCTGCAGCAGGAAAAAGAGATTGTGTACAAAGGACAATAAATTCCTCTGCTTGCATGCATAGCCTACTTCTGACTTGGCAATATATTTTGACTGCTCTCTGTAAACTGTATTATCATGCTGTCTTCGAATGCTACTTTGCTTCTATGTAAAAATCACATATTTAGGTGCAACATGACTCATGACTATATGGTTTGATAGTGTAAATGCCAGATGGCATGCTACTGCAGTAACTGGATGGATACCTTTCAGGTCTCTGAAGCACCTAATAGAGTTTCAGTTGCTATGTATGTTATAATTAACTCTCAGCGCCTGAAGATGTATCTATATATGTTGCATGTATACATTTGCACATGTACAAAAAAATCATATAGATATACACAATGTACTACATATTAGTGTGTATGTGTAGATATATACATACAGAGTACAGAATATTTGTATAGGTACAGAGAGATATAGTAACAAACATATATGTGTGCATGGTTGTAATGACATTTTTTTGTATCACATCTATCAGGTTACAAGCAGCTAATACTTTTCTTCTTCTACTCTCAGCCGAGCATAATGGCATACACTCATAAATCAACATCAACATGGAACATTGCTTAGCAAATATAAATGTATGTGCATTGCAGAATGATCAGAGATTACAAAAATATATCAGAAGTCAAAAGTAGCTGCTGGAGAAATGCTATGTCTTTAGTTTATTGAGATTGTTTGGAGGATCCTAATGTACTGTCACTGAAAGAATAATTTTTCCTTTACAATCTACTTAGCAAAGATTTATTGATCCTTTTCCCCTTCATAGAGAATTACTGATCCATTTTAGAAAATCAGATTTTCACACCTTTCACAAGAATGTGCAGAGCGCAGTTCTCTAGGGATTGCCAAGGAAGTTGATTTTGACATGAAATCCCTAGGTACCGGCACATGACTGCCTATAGTCTCATCACTGATTTGTTGCACAGGGTGGTAAAATACTTTTATATATTTATAGAGAAATGATTGCACTGCAAGGACTTATTTTTCCATGCTAGTGAATGTATTCAAGGTCCTGTTATTTGTGTAAACAGCATTTTTCAGGGGGGTTGGTTCTTCTCATCTCTGATGTTATGAACAGTAAGGTAAGATAAAAGTTGTTGAAATTCATGTTTCAAAGCATTATGGTACTGTAGAATTTTTCAGTGTGTGTAAATAACTTTCTTCAAGATGTCTACTCTGTCCTCATTGTAGTATCCCAGGTAGCTAAGCATTAGGCATGTTATATTGAAGTATGCATCATAATGAAGGTGATTTATTATAATTAAAACAGCATGGAGAGCAGATTTTATTAGACATATTGTTTCACAGGGGAGCTTAATAATGAGCATTATTATTAGTTATAGATCTGTGTGAAGGATGTTGTTTGCTGAGAGTTATGTGAGTATTAGTCAAAGTCTGAAGTTGCTCATTTGAGCTGTCCACTGGATGGGGAAAAAAAACCCAAAAAACATTCAGCATAGCAAAGAGAAGAATTTTGAGATTGGAGAGGAGAGGAGAGAGAGAGACAAAGACAGAGAAAAGGAAATGCCGAGTGCATGAAGTGTTCTCTGCAGGAGCAGTTCTAGAATACTTTATTACATATCTACGGAGACAATGGCATGGACTGTAAGTAGCTCCTGTCTCTCAGTATAATAATGCACATAAAGTCGGGGTCAGATTGGGTTCGCTCTGGGCTTTGATGCTGTAGAAGGTCACCAAGGGGATCGATGGACAAAAATGAGACCCGAGTTTCATGCAATCAATGAGATTTTTCTATTTAAAGTGGACACTGTGTGTGAGTCTCGGTGCTTCAAATGTGCTTTTGCTCAGCTTGAGCAGATTGAGAGAAAGATGTACTATAAATGTGTTGCTTGTTTTAATAACTGCTGGCACAAATGCTGCATATCTAAACAGTTTAGTCTGATGAACTCTATTATGAAGTTGCATGAGCTGCGAATAAATGGACAAATTAGCAGCTACTTTGAATGTTAATTACACTGAGTTTTTATTCTGTTTCTGTGAGTTGTAATTGCCGGGCATTTAGATAACGCTTAAAATATGATTAAAGAACTATTTAATAATTTCATTCAAAATCCTGTGAGATTTATCTGTTCTATTAAAAAATGCTTTCTACTATTAATTTCCTAGTCCTCTATAGTTATAGTAAATTCCTTATATTATAGTAAATTCCTTAATTTCTTTAGAAATTGTTCACATTTCCACAGATTAAAACAAGTTCTTACCTGCCTTTGGTGAAGAAGCTTCATTCTTCAGAGTAGTAAATGGATAATTGGTACAGGATTGCTTTGATAATTTTATCCTGAAAGTTTCCAGGCAGGTGAAAGATCATACATTGTTTTGCCTTTATTGTAAACAGTTATCTCTGTAGGAAGAGGGAAGCAATCAGGAAGAATGTGATCAGTGAGTCTGACACAGCTGTAACATTAGTGACAGTAAATAATTGACTGATGTGAAGGAGGTTTATCTGTGTCTTGAAATAGTTAAGGAATTAAAGCAAATTATAGGCCAATTTCTAATCACTGATGCATATGATTTTAACTACTTTGAAGTTGATGGAGTTGTTCCAAATTTACACTGCTCTAACAGATCCATGTCCTGACACTGTTTTCAATTTCAAAACAAGCCAGCTATTGGACTGTGCTTTGTAAATGAGAAAGCCACTTGAATCTGGGATTTAAATGATCTGATTGTATGGTTTTAAAAGCTAAAATAGCTAAATACTCTTCTTCCCCACTCCCACAGCTGTTCTCTTTCAGTATATTTCAGAGAAATAAAGTATCCTATGTTTTCTGAGATTCTGTTTCACAAATTGAAGTGTTCAGATATTGAAGACTGTTTATCCCACATTGCTGCATAAGTAAATGCCCACAAGTGTCTATGAGGGAGGAAAGGGTGAAGCAGCAAACCCAACCCACTGCATTTTTCAATCTATTATTAAAAATGTCCTTTTAATGACAGTTAATGCATCAAATGTAGTCCATCAACACATTCCCAATCTCAAATCAAAGAACAAACCAAGACTATGACAGACCTTTTCACATAAATATCTTAAATACGGAGTAATTGCAGTTTTTTGAGAAGATCATTAGAAATGGTAGGTTTTTTGCAGTTAAGGTCTAAATTTGTTTGCTGGATTCTGAAAAATGCTGCAAAGAAGAGTAGGTGTTCAGAAGATAACTTAAGATAACTTGCCTTAATCCGATTTCTGCTAGAAGGGTCATTTAAAATTCAAGCAGAATTTATGTTTACCTTTATTTTTTTTGTATTTTCATGTATGTCATGAGTAAAAACACTTCAGCTTCTATTATTCTCATTAAAAATAAAAGCTAAGCATCCTCCACCTCAGCTTCTTCTCTTAATGGTCCTTATGTTGCATTCTAGGATGTGTTAAACATTTTCTAGTTAAGTCTCTTTGATAAAACATAGAAGTTAATGAATGAGTTGAATTTTTAAAAGAAAATATTGACAATAAAAGCTCATTGCAGTAAGCACATTGCACTGGAAAACAAGTCTCTGGCAGTTAATGGAAAGAGTAAGCAATTGCAGGTAACTTATATAAAACTCAAACAATGGTACAACCTGTGATAAATTGGAAGGTCATATGGAAAAGGGGTAAAAAGAAAGTACCACAACATCTGTAATACCTGATTAAAGTATCTCTCTCTTTGCTTTGGCTGCAAATATAGGACGGTGAAAAACCATAGCACATAAAAATTCAATTGTTAATTTGTAGAACAACTACCTTTATTTAGCCAATATTGAGGTGTGTACCTTTTTTGGACAACAGGTCTGGCATGATTCTCACTGACGAGTCACTGAGAGTTAAATTATGTGTTTTGCAGTAGACCCAATGACTGCTGCCCTTTAGAGTACTTTTTTTGAGTTAAGCCTATGCAGCCTCTTTTGACCTCCTCAGAGACATCAGCTGATTTTTACAGCCACCCCCAACAGGATTAAGTTCTCAAGTGTTCACTCATGAAAATGTTTTTGAGGTTTATAGTAAAATTCCTGCTTGAGAAAGGAGCAGAGGCAACTGAGTTTCTATGCAAAGATTTTTGCAGAATTAGATGGTGAATTAAGGCATGCTTCCCTGATAAGGCCTTACATGTGAGGCTAATAAAAAGATGGTTTCTCAATTCTGTGGTTTAAATGTACTGTATATTTCATTTTACTTTACCTTTCTGAGTAATTTAAAAAAAGTTGGAAGATGAACTGCGCATAGAACAGCAGGAGCATATGGACCACACGGAAAAGAAATACTAATGATCAAAAACTGAGGAAATTTTTTTTTTCAAAAAATTCATTTCAATTTTTTGAAAAAATTCAAATGAAAAATTTTGCACACTGGGAAAATATTGAATCTAATTTATAAGGACTTCACCTTAATATTCAGGTTTAATATACTTTCTTTTTTATACTACCTAATGAACGGTCCTAAAAAGCAATTTTTTACACTTTTCTCTCTGACCCATTTTAAAATACTGGAAAGCAGACATGTAAATTAAAGCTTCCCATGAATATTTTTAACTTCTGCAACCTGCTTATTTAACATATCTTCCTAGGTCTCGCTGATCTTAGCAGCATTACAAAGACCATATTTTCACAGAGATGAACCATTCATGGCAATTTCTCCTATAGATTTGACACAAACATTCTTTTCTTTGATATTGGATATACAAGTTTTCTATTTTTGACCTATTTTTTTCTCCTGACCAACATGTTTATTGAGGCTATTGCGAGGAAAATCCCACTTTCCATTAATATTTCACTTCTCTGTTTCTTTCTCTTGCAGAATTTCAGGTTGATAGAGCAGTAAGAGGGTCTTGGTCAATGTCAGCTTATGCATCAATAAAAACAAAACTCAAAGTTTTATTTAGAATTGCTATTTAAATAAATATACATGTGCAGTAGTTAATGTGTATGTATGTATGTATAATTTTGATGCTGCCTTCATGATTCTACTTATTTAGATCAACATGTAGCATTTATTGATCTGTTCTAAAGGCATAGCTAGTTTCAGAGAAGATTTTGATTGATTGTCCTCATCCAGAGTGAATTCTTTCTCTATCTCTCTAGAGTCTTCAGTGGCTTTGGCTGTGGATAACAAGCAGACAAAAGATTTCTTTTTGAGGAAAATATGTAATTGTATACGTGTATTACCATGTTTCAATTCCAAAGAATTAGTCAACGCCCTTTGCTTTTTTCCATCTGATCAACTTGATATGCTAAGAGTCTATAAAGTATTGGTAGTACTATGGATATCTCATGTCAATCCTCCATTCTACAGAATGAGATGATTGACACTAATGCACTGCATGGAGTAGGAATGTCTTCTGTGACTTGTGTTGTTTCATCAGTTAAATATTCATCCCCTATTACCTTTTAAATTAAATGTTTCAGTTTTAAGAATTCCATGCATGGAAATCTATATATTAAGAAGGTAGTAAAATTATTAAATACTTTGCATTTCCTGATTTTTAATGTAAAATTTTTAATGTAAAAGTGTCTTGATTTTTAATGTAAAAGTGTAAGATACCTTACTGCGTATTTCAACAACAGATGTTTATTGCAATGACTCTGTTCTCAATTTAGGACAAGAGGTAAGAATGCACTTGTATTCATCTGGAGAAATAATCCATATATCTATAATCACTGGTGCCAGATGTAAGCACCAAATATATTGTACAGTTCAGGTTTAGGACCACAGTCAAGACCTGGACATCAGCTCACTTTCTTATGCTGTCTAATTTCTATCTCCTCATATGGTATAAATGAGCTCTGCCATTTTATCTCTAAGTCCCTTCTACTGGCTGAATAAGATAAAAAGAAAGGGATGCAGTCCTCCATCTTTTGTCTTCCCTTTATAAACTGAACTATTCACCACAGAAGCCCGAAAAGGAAAAGTATGAATGCCAATCTTATTTCCTGGAATTCTCCATTAACTAGATCTCCTGGTTAGACTCAGTAAGATGCCATGTCTCTCAGGTTACCATCCGAAAAAAATTTCAGACGGTCCTGAACACTTTAATAAAAGCCATGTTCTCACTTCTTTCCATGCTATTAATTGGTTTGGGGTTTTTGTAGACCAACAATAATTCTCCCCTACAAAGCTTTGTGTGCATGCTTTTAACCATCCTGAAGAATGAGACTGCTGGTATGGAGTTAATTCCCTTTTCTGAAAATCTAAACTAGAAAAACATGCTTGGAGGCTATTCTGCCAAAAGTGCATGCTTGGAACAGTGGATAAACCTCAGGTCCTTGCAGAATTCAACAGCCACATCACTTGTATGGTTACCTGAGAACTGGAGTCTGCAATGTTGACTAAAGGGAGGTCTTTGCTTCATGCCAATTCAAGACAACTTCCCTTAGTTTTAAGCTGCAGCCTACCTCTGGATGGCTGTACGGTCACTGTGAACAGGTCAGAGCTCCTCCAGTTTTCTCTCGGGAAGTACGTATCTGGCAAATTTATTTAGTCTTCACTCACATTGTTGGTGTTTGCCTTTACCGTAAGCTTTCAAAATTTGACATAAGAAGTGAAGTCTCTAGGCTGAAGTCCATTGTTTTTAAGGTTTTCAGTCCTTTCTTCTGAGTGAGTGATCCATTATAGTTGTTCAGCATTTTGAGAGCCTTCTTCTTTTTAATTGGGTTTTATTGCAGTACCTGATCTGAATGCTCTCCAAAAGTTGTTGGGAATGTAGAGTAGGAGCTCCTCTCAGACTACCTGTATTTAGCTATAATGTTATTTGCTCAGTTCATTTCTTTCAGTAGACTTAATCTCTACCATGTTAAATATTTTCACATTATATAAGGATATTCAGTGTTGGTAATAAGTTTTCTTGAGCTACAAGGAAACTGGAGGCATATTAGTCGTAAGTTTTTACCACTGCCCTTGTGAGTTGCAAACAGGAATTGCCTGACAAATTTTCCTAAAGTTTAGTGTAAGTTTTTCTCTTTGGTATTTAGAATGTCTCTGGTTTGTTATTTTTTTTTCTTGCAAATAAATGGTGCAAGCCAAAGCAATGGGATTTGAAGCAGTATAGGGAGATAAAAATGTGACTTTACTGTGAAATTATTTTTTTTGTGTTCCAAGTTGAAATTGTTTTCTAGGTAATATCTATGCATGTTATTGTTCTTTGTTAAAAGTGTCGTACTAGTGTAAACCTATGCAGAGCATGCATACTACACAAAGTCAGATTTTACTATTGTATCTATGACACCAACTGGGATACTAAAAGGGACTCAGCTGTGCATTGTCATGAACAATGTTACAAACTGTGTTCCACTTTCTAGTCTGCCTTTTCAATCTCATTGCCTTAAATGAAGTGCTGAATTACACTTGAAGAATCCTAGTGAAGGCAAAAGGTTTAGAATAGGTGTTACTGAGGTCATAACTTCATAATGATTTTAATATCATATATAAGGCAGGAGAGAACCCTTTTTGATAGTGAGATCCTATGTTGAGTCTGTAGAGACATTTAGAGGGAAGCCCAGCAAATTTTTTAATTACTTTTGGCGAGGAAAATAAACACAAACCCATATGTTCTTTAACTTTTACATTTACTGTCACTGCAGTGTTTTACAATTTTTCACTAGATTACAGTGCTGAAAGTATTTATCTGACTCAGAGCAAGTTTGAGGTGAAAGACTTTTGGTGATATAGATTAGAAGATATCACAACTGTGCACAACTGTGCATTCCTGTGGTACACATTTCTCCATCCAGTAGATCATTAAATGTCACAAACTGAAGTGCTTTTTCTACTTATCTTGATTTCAGTATGTATGATTAGTCCAAGGTTACATGCTTGAAGGACCAGTCTATACCCTTTAGATATAGATAAATGACTACAATATCTTAAAGCCATAATTCAACCACAGTATAAATATGGCTTTGTGTACGTCACAGCAGTTCAGTTACTCTGTCACAACAAATTTAAGATATCTGGTTGGGCTTCTCTTAGTGCTTTTCAGTATGTTGTCATCTTTTCTTAAAAGACTGCTAAGGATATATACAGACACTAGTTCATGTAGGAGAAAGAAACTGTATAGATGGAGTGACACAAGTCACATGGAGTGATCACTAAACATTGGGGTTGGAAGCCCAGCATAAGTGTTCACTTGTGTTGTCACTTCTCCATGTAATAACGCTTCTTTGTTTGTGGTCTTCCAGATCCCTTTGATATTAAAGGAAATGTGTGTCTTTCCAAAGCTCTACCTTACTTGTGATAGTAGTTGTGAGACAGAGCTGGAACCTAATGCACTTCCATTTAGCAATTTCTCTTCATAAGTGCACATTCTCTTCATAAGTGCACATTCACTTTTTGTTTTCTCTTCTTGTTTGTGATAGCATAATAAAAAATAGAGGAAGTCTGCAGCTAGAACTTTTCTTCAGAAAACCAACCCAGCTGAACAATTTGTTCAACTGTTTGTACAGTTAGATTGTCTGTCCTCCTCCTATTACTCAGTTGCTCTGCTGGAATCAGTCAGATTGGGAAATGATGTAGAGTTGGGAACAGTTCCCTGAGCAAAGCTTTGTACATCTGGGTGTGTGAGACTTCTAAATGCTCAAAAGTTTAAATGCTTTAAACTACTAGATAAGGCAGATTTTTATGTGATGAAATCCAGGGAATTGCTGCTTGAGCATGCAATTCATGTTAATGCACCCCAATCCCTGGTGAGTTGCTTAATCTGAGTAGGTTATAGCATAGCGTCTCAGTAGCTTTTCTTTAACTGATACGTGGAACAGAATTCAGTGTTTCTTCACATTGAATATATGACCTTAGAAAACCAAAAAGGAGTCCATGTGTGGGGTTTTTTTGTTTGTTTTTGTTTTGTTTTGTTTTTGGTTTTTTGTTTTGTTTTATTTTATTGTGGCTTTAGATTTTTCCTTCCTTTATTAACTTCTGTTCCATACAACACTTGGACTTGAAATAGAATGAGATTGGTATTCAATGATTAATACTCAGAGTCCTCTAAAACTGGGATTTCTCCCCTTTACCCTTGCTCCCAAAATATTCCCTTTGAGTTCAAATCTTGTGAATTTCTAGGCTTCCCTCATGAAGAGGTAGTTTTGAGCCCAACAGAAATTTTGTTGTGTGTGTTAGGATTTGAAGCTGAAAGGTGAGCAGAGGGAAGTTTGGAAACTGCTGGTGGAATTGTACAAGTAGGGTTACTTACAAGGAGACTACAGTTTGTCTTTTCTGCTGTACTTTGGTGAGTTACATAGGTAATATTTGTGCACATATCTTGGTGCTACAAAACTGATCTCATATCCTAGCTAAGTATCCAGTCTGAGAATATTTAATGTTTTTGCTATTTTCACTGCACAAGTGAATCAATTTTGTGTAGAAGTGTTTTGATTCCATGTAGGAGTTGCTGATTATCTTTGACTGGTAATCCTCTATGTAGGCCTATGGGTGTACTACTTTACATTCTCCTGGCAAATACAAGCAAATACTTTGTGATAGTCACTTAAGTGGCCTTATTGTGCTCCCTAGGAAGATGCCCTACTTGTGAGTGCAAAATTGGTAGCACATGCTTATTGGGGAAAAAAAAGCTTTTTCCAAAACCATTGCTGCTGCTATTGCAGTAATGGGATATCAAACAGGCAAAATTGTATGTGTTGTCAATGTTTGCAATATAATTTCATTGACTTAGTGTTTAAAGTGAAGGCATGATGGTAAACTTATATAATGTATCACATTGAAATAATCACCTACCAACTTGATTTTATGGCAAAAAAGAACATTTTAATATCCACATGAATTCTCAGGACATTCCAGCTTGCATGAAAACACAGAAATCAAAGTATATGATAAAGCATTCCGATACTGTAGTGCTGAGAAATACTTATATAACCCAACAAATAAATGAATGAAGTAAATGTGTGTAAAAGTAAATATGAAAACTGATTTTAATTTGCAAATAAGGGTTTGGTCTAAAACCAAAAAAGAAAAGGGCAAAAAAGGGAAGATGGTTTAATTTTTCTTACCCCACATGTAGCCACTTGTATTTATTTGGTGCTTGCCTAAGCCTCTGTGCTTATGCTTTTATTTTGCCAATATTCAGCAATCTTCAGAGTAATGTTTTAGGTTGGAATCAGATGATAACAAGGATACATGAGCTGGGACTGTCAGGCCTGTGAGTTGAGCAGAGCTACCTGTCTGTGTGAAAAGGGAGCTCAAGCAAGTGTCATAGCTGTGCAGGTCTTCCAGTAATTTTCCTAAGCTGTAGATCTGAATCATAGTACTGGGGCTGGCTGGCTGGAGGCAAATTGCTTCGTAGCAGCATAAGATGCTGTGTTTGGATTTGTGACTAAAACAATACTGATGACACCCTAGCATTTTGGCTATCACAGAACAATACTTGCACAGTGTCTGTGTTAGAGACAGGCAAGAAGCTGGGAAAGGACAGTTGTAAAGCCTCTCTGGAGAAAGACAATTTACAAGAGCTTGTAGTGATAGGAGAAGGAGAAAATGGCTTCAAACTGAAAGAGAATATGCTTAGATCAGATAGCAGAAAAAATTCTTTACCAAGGGAGTGGTGAGGTATTGGAACAGGTTGCACAGAGAAGTTGTGGATACCCCATGTCTGGAAATGTTTAGGGCCAGATTAGCTGGAGCTCTGAGCAATTTGGTCTAAATGATCTTAGTGGCTCTTCAAACCCAAATTGTTCAATTCTATGATACTGTTGGTATGTCTGACCCTAGCTGACCAAAGGGATATTCCACACATATGTTGTAGTGTTCAGCATTAAAAACATGGAGAAAGAAGGAGGAATTTGGGTTATTTGTGTCTATGGTGTTTATCTTTTCAGGTAGCTGTCATGCACAGTGAGGCTTCACTGCCCAGGAATATTGGCTTGTCAATGGGAAGTAATGCTAAAAATTCCTTATTTTAGTTTGCTTGCATATGCATCATATGTTTCCCTTATCAAACTGTCTTTATGTTGATCTACAAGCAATGTCTCCCTCTGTTTGTTTTCTCATCATCCTGTGGGAGATGGGAGTGAGTGAGTAGTTTTATGGGTGCTTGGCTGCTAGATGTAATAGCTCACCTAAACAGTGCAAATCTTCAAGAGGGAGCAACTGCTGTAACCACAAGCAGAAATAAATGTGTTGGAAGAACATTTCAATAGGTTTAAAAAATAAGAACCACCTACTGGGACTTTAAGGGTAGTCATATTGAAAACTTGTTAGAAAGGGAATATTCCTGTGGAAAGTGCAGTGGTAGGAAGAAAGGAAAAAGTAATGTAAGAGGATAGAGTCTGATCACAGCAGACATGAACTCTTGTCTTATTTTCTTGCCTTCCTTCTCTGCAATGAAGATCTGCTTTCCTAGTTCTTGAGCTCCTTAATCTGGGAGAATGAAGGGCACACAATGTAGCCATCTGAGTACCAAGAGAAAAAGGAGAAAGTATCTTTTACTCCTAGAAGACCCTTTGAAGTTGTACCAGTGTTGAGTTTGACAGGTACAAATAAGACCTGCAGCAGCTCTGTGAAATGTATCAGAAGTGCCATGAGGTTAAGAAATGAGAGATGGATTTTTCTTGATGTAAGGAATAAATTGATTAAGTATGCATTGCTGGATTATCTGTTCAACATATGAGAAAATGGATATCTGTAGATATTGAAGCAGGTAAATCATTAAAGGAGTAGGTTAACAAAAGGAATAAATTGATAAAATTTTTAATGGTCCACTTAAATATAGTGGAAATTGTCCTAGCAATAAATATAATTAAAAGTTTGTGAGTGTAGTTTGAGGAAAGTTAGTTTTCATGAAACTCAAAGTTAGCTATTATTAAATCTTAGAAAAGCATAGAGTAAGAAAGAATTCAGTAAAGACTCTGTGGGGATAGGGTAGATTACTTATGCAAATTTTTACGGGAAGGCTTAAAAGTCAAAACAGAAACCCTTGCTCTGCTCTCTCCTTTGCAAATTGGTTGAAAAATCTATAGGGATTAGGTGACTTGCCTAGCAATGCATACAGCTTCAGTGGCAAAACTGAGCCTCCAAGAGGCCAGCCCTCCTATTATAAGCACCCCATGGCAAACTTCCTCTCCCACAAAGGAAAGACTATTTTTTGTTATAAGAGGACTAATGGAAAGGTAAAAGGTGGTTTGAACACTGAATGATTTTGCAGCTGTGCTAGTATGCTCAGGCTTACTGCAGGAAATCCAAGTGGCTCTTTGGTTTTGCATATTGCAAACTATAAATACAATAGTATCTAGGTTCAGAAAACTAATGATAAATATGGGCATAGGAACTAACTTTTCCTTTAAGTACAAAGCAAGGATACTTTCTTCAAATATAAATTCCAAACACACAGTATCAATTTCCATTTGGACTGACACATAAAAACAATTTATAATGAACAAAAGTTGTGATTTGATCACAATTGAGACTGTGATCAAAACTCATATTCTGTATTTTATTGCTCTATTTTTGTATTTTTAATCACTCTGAATTTATTACTGGCTTATGAATATTAATTTTTGGGATGCTAATGTTACCAAAGCAGTTATAGTAATGATCTGCATATTTGTGCATGGGTTGTGCATATACAAGGAAAAAAAAGTGCAAATTATGTCATGTTTTTAAATAATAATTTAAGGAAACTTCTATTTTCAAAGATGATATTTATTAGTTGTTTTTAAAAAAACCATAAAATTTGTAATAGATTAAAAGGTAGGTTAAAAAGTAATTTGAGACAAGTAGTATTATGAAATTACATTGACCAATTTTTTTTTAATAACTAAACTACAATTAGAGATACCTATAGATACCTTGTTATTGATTTCAATGACAAGAAAATCAGTGCCATTAAATAGATCTCAGTGATTTTTCACGAGGAGAATTGAGTACGTGTTTGTCCCTGTTGAAGCAGATGGCAGCAATTCAAAAGGCTTAATTGGGAAGGAATCAGGCCTGCTAAAAACTTTTTAATACATGTAATATTTACATGCATATATATTGATACATTAGACACACATGTCATAAACGATAGTAGGTTCTTTGGAAATATTTTTCTCCTGTTAAAACAGAAGGAAATCAACAGCACTTGTGACTGTTCTCTGAGCAGAGCAGTGATAGTTACTCTTTCAGGGTGAAAGTGAGCAGCCCAGTGATGTTGGCCAGTTTGCAAAAACCAGGTGTTAGCAGCAACGTGTTGCTATAGTTGCATGTTTTGGTTTACTCTGTGATCTGATTTTTCCTTCCTTAAAATATTGTTTGTTTTGAAGGGGTTTCCTTGAGAATCAATAGGGAACCAATGGCAAATCATTGTATGGCAAATTTTTTTGTTAAAAGAACAACAAACCCTCCAAAAATTCCCCCAGCCAAACAGTATCTAATAAAGAACAGGACTGTTCATGTAAAAAAACATCAGCAGATCTGGGAAATGCTTCATTCATTGTTTATTGATAATCCAGTTACTGTAGTTGCAGCTAAAATGATTGGTAAATGTTCTGCTGTTTTCCTGTTGTAAAGCATTAAATAGAAAAACTGCTTTGTATTGAAGAGATCCTCTCATATGTCCAACACGTAATACTGTTGCTGTGTGTGGTGTGTGACACATCCTACCTTAGCATGACACTCCCTACCTTGGGGAGTTTATAAGTATACCTGCAATTTCCAGCAGATTAAGGCTAGTGATAAAAAGGTGAAGCACCCTTTGGGCTTCAAGTTCTTTAAGTCCTTATGCAAATTGCATTAGAAATATGAAACTGTGTGATAGCTGAAGGCATGTTAAATTAGTAATACATTTAATTAGAAATTAATATGTTGTGGTCTACAATATGAAAAGAAATATATGGTACCCAGGTGTTGATGAAGACCTGGTATGAAGAAAAGTAACCCTGAAGATCTTTTTAATGATTAAAAAAACAATTGTACTCATTCATCAATGAGAAAGGCTTGGGAAATATAAAAAGCATTGCATTATTGATCTGCAGTATTTGTGGCATTATTAAGTATGTTTAGCAGCTGTAGCAGCAGGTTTTGTTGTTGTCAAATTATGTTAATTTTTATTTCAACATAGAAGAATGATAGGAAAACTATTTGGGATTCTTCCTCCCAACCCTGAAGCTGCAGTGCATTTTATAGTATCTGGAAACAAGAAAATAATATTATAGTCTGTGAGCCTTAGATCACGAGAGGCTTTCAGTTTCTTCAAAAGATGGGCATCATTGCTTTTCTATTCAGTGTTTAGAGTAGATAAAAGAAAATCTTCAGCTCCAGCCCTAGAAAGTGTGATATGAGTAGAAACGACAAAAAAGAAATAATTTGCCATACTTGTCACTGAAATTCAAATGTGCTGAATTATGGGAAGCTCCATGAAGAGCAGACTAACTTATTAACCACATAATATATAAAATTAAGGTTGAGCTATCCTAAGTTTGGATTCAGATTTGGGAAGATGTTGGTCTTGTTTAGCAAGTAGAAGTTAAAGTAGACTTGCTTCAAGATAAAAAGGAACTATTTTGGATTGAAGACTTTTCATCAATTTTTGATTGTGATATTCTGGTGAAATCACGATTTGCCTGATATGATTTGTTTCAGTGTTTTAACTGTATTTGTAAAGGACTTTAAAAGATTTGCAAAAAATAGATACTGAACTTCCAAACTGGTCTAGGTTATTACCATGTATTGAATTATAAATTGTAACCATTTTAAAAGTGGCATTCAATTAAAAACCTGGATGAAACTGAAGCTAAAGTAATATTACTTTAAAAATCTTCAGGAAAAAAGATTTCTCACTAGAAAATGTTGCTTCATTTCACTATAAGGAATTTGTACCCATTTCAACAAAGTTTCTTCTGAAGGTATTACATTGTGGGTGTTAGATAGAATTTCTGGTGAGAGCTAAGGAAGAGATCCATACTGAAATAGGAAGACACTTTCCTCATGTAGCTGAGTCCAAGGCTGACTACAGATGAATCTTGATTTGGGTCTTCCTAGACCAAATTGAAGTAATTTAATTAACCACTGAGCTGAGTTACTGTTAAATCTGTGCTCTGATTGTCAAAAATTCAAGTTAATGGTTTCTTTGTTTTACATCATGAAAATCCTGACATGTTATGTAAAATTAAGTTTTTGTTTAACTAAGAGGAGAGCTTCTTTCAATCACTCTGAGTCCCTTCTATGCAGCCTGGTCAAGTTTCTCTCTCTCTCTCTCTCATACCCGATCAACATTCAAAAGCCATTGTAAGTTTGGTTTTGGTGTGATTCTGGATATGCTGATTTCTAAAAGAAAGCAATTTTAGCTGAATTTTGGCTTTGATATTTTTTCACCCAACGTAATTTCTAGTGTGTGCATGGTTGATGAAGCCTGAAAAATGAAAATATAGACAAATGCATAGAATAAGATATTTAATTTTCTGGTTAGGCCAAACTATTATCATTTGACTGCTATGTGGTAGAAATCCTAGTAAGAAAATTTACACCTTGGAAAGACTACCTCAAGTATGCCATGGAGTATTTTATCGTGTTTCTTAAATTCAAAGAGATTATGGCCTCTTGTCATGGAGAGCAGAAGGATTATGCTGATAAGAGCATACTGTAGGTTCTACAAGGATCTTTTAACACATGTAGCATTATCATCTGGAAAGAGATGCCTTGTTTTTAAGGGCTATTCAAAATAGAAACTGAGCAAATATTAAACAAGAAAAAAGACAAGTTATAAAACTGGCAGGCTTATGAAAGAGCGCTTGTAATTTGGTAAACAGGTTCATGTCTTCTCATGTGGTAAGTGTGGAGACTAAAACATCACCACATGAAATAATTTTCAGGGTGAACAAGAAGGTTGGGTTTTTTTAATAGCAAGGATCAGTTAGACACTAATGTATTGTATTAGGGTAGAATGGTATTTTTTTCCATTAGAGTAATGAATGAATACCTTTATAAAACCTTTTTGGTTTGCTATGTTTGGTTTGTTTGGTTTTTTAATGGAAGACAATGCTTTCCTCTTCTTCTTTTTTCCGAGTCTTCTGATAAGTTGGCCCCACAGTATAAAAATTTTAGTTATTCTTTCAGGCTTGAAAATTTCTGGATGTTTTCTTATGCTTGACATGGCTCCTTCAGAATAGAATTGGCAGAGCATTGGGAATCATCCATTACTCACATGAAGAAAGAGTCAAAGTCTTACTTCTGATAGGACCATCTTCTAATTTGAGATTTAATTGCTCTCCTACAGTATCTTGTTCTTTCAGTAAACCAGATGAAAGAAGAGTAGGAAATCTCTTGGTTTGATGATCTTAAAGGTCCTCTCCAACCTAAATGATTCTATGAAATGAGTGGGAAAATCTATTGAAGGCTTATCCCACCATGTTGTTCCCAGTCAAAATTGCCTGTTTTGCCTTTGCCCTATCCTGATCTCTAGGGCCTGATTGTCTGCTTTCACAAAAATGGGTCAGGTTTTGTGTAACTCCAAGAATCTTTAACTAAAAGAAGGCTGATTTCTCTCACCACTCTCAGGACTTGTTATGTCTACTAGTGACTGTGTGCTATTGTCTATCACATGTTTTGAGGAGTGTGGTAGCTTCCCAGAATAGTAGCTTCTCTTGTCTCTTGACCTGTGTATGCATACAAACTTTTCCTAAATGTCCACAGACGTACAAGCTCCTTTCCAGTAAAGCAGTATGTCATTTAAATGCAGAATCATTATAATTAGGCCAAGGCCAAAATTAAAACTCTCATTATCTAATTAATAAAGGAAAGTTTTTAATAGATTCACCCTGGTACAAAACTCTAAACAAGAGTTCTTGTAACAAGAAGAACACTATGATACTTAAATCAGACTAATTATTGTATCAGAAGCATTAAGGTCAACATTTAAGAGTTTAAAGCAGCATTTAGAGTAAAGCTTCTGTGCTGTGTGTATTTTGGCATTAGTGATCCCTAAGTGTCATGTGTGTCAGGAAAAACACAAGGTATGGATTCATTAGTGCACATTTCTTTGCCAGCAGGATTAAGAAATGGCTTTTCTGGACCAGAGGTGCAGATGTCTCCTACAATGAATTATTGTTGCTTACTTTTTCTACAGTGAAACCAACATTCTTTGCCTTTCTTTCCTTTTTTTTGGAGAGAAAAATGATTGCTGGGGTACATTTAGAGCAATAAACCCAACTGATTGTAAAATAAATGCTCACCTAGCTATTTACTATGGAGCAGCTTCTGTGTGCCTATTCTCTGCAGCATCTAGCTAGCCTGATTAGCAAATTGAAATTCTCTTGTGAACCTTTCAGCTTGATCTTAATAGGTGTAAGAAATAAGTGCAATAGTATCATTAGGGAAAATAGTAAAGTAGGGAGAAAAAAGTTTAGTGAGAGATTTTTTGGTATGATTTGAAACACATTGTAGTACCTCAATCTTAAGGCATAGCAATTCAAAGGACATTGCCACTTAAAATTTAATTTAAAAAAGAAATGAAATTAATTCTATTTTATGATTCCTGAAGCTACAATTAAAAGCTTCATAAGTTTCTGTAAGCCTTGTTTTTTTTCAGTCAGACCTGTGTTATTCTAATCAGCAGCAACCATTTCAATTTCCTCAGAACCTAAAATTAAGTAAATAAATGAGGGAGACAATCCTAACATTTCGGCTTAATTTGAGAAGAATATTTCTGTGAAAGAATGTACCATGGGCAGTGATCATTTTTCTGACTTTCCAATTAAATTTTTATAGTTCAGTTTTATTAATAAAATGAGTATCACCAAGTACTGGGTTGTTAATTAGTTATATTATGAACATGTGAAAATGAATATAATTGGAAAAACAGAATGTCCAAAGCCACACTAGTATTGAGAAAAGGGGGAAAAGAAGATCTTTCTTTTTCTGCTACAGAGAATTCAATGAGGAGAATAAATACAATTCTAGCTGAAAAAAAGCAGAGACTCTTTTGAGTGATAATATTCATATTGAGTGAGATGAGCTGATGACATATCAGCTTTTTCCTATAAGAGAAAGGAGAGGTAATACAGAAGATTTTAGTAAGCTGAATATGAGGAATACAGGTAAGAGACATAAATACGTAAATTGAAGTTCAAGATCAAAATTGGGATGGGAGATCAATGATCATGTATCAGCTTGTTTGTTTTGTTTATAAACATCCATCCAAAGGTGGTGGTACAAGTGGCTGTGAAGAAAATGATTTTTTTCCCTATATCTTTTCCAGGGAAATAAGAGCCAGCAGGTAGAAATGCTCAGAGGCTAGCAGGGGACAAAAGGTTGATTCAAAGTAGTTTGCATAAACCAGTCTATGGATAGACTGGGGGAAATATCAGCACATTAGTAACAGCAGATAAAACAATGTTAAAAGAAGAAAGAATCTAAGAAGGTTGCCTGTAAGAGATCTTTATTTATGGGGAAAAAAAAAGAATACCTCTAGAAGCAATAAGATGAAGGAAGAAAACTTTTTCATAAGAAGACCAAGGGAGAAGGTAATCCTAAATTTCACTGGTATTTACCAAAAAAAGAAATCCAATCCTTTTCCAGTAGAGTCTTATTAATGTATTACTCACACAAAAACTAAGTTAAGGTACATCTTATCCAACTTTGTCATTGTGCTCTATCTTGATTAAAAAATTTTAAAAGCTACAATTTGAATAAATTTTTAGAGCAGTCATTGGAATAATAAGTAATTACAAAGTGTAAATTTTATGTTTATTATTAGAATTTTTGTGTTTGCTGTCAAACAAATTCATTGTGTGTGTTCCAAACAGAAATCTGTGCAATATCATGATTGGGGGTAGGGGTTTGGGCAGGATTTATTTCATGTTTTGAAGGAAAGCAGAAAATTGATGTCTAATACTTCTATGGTAGGGGGGAAATAAGTCTGTGCAAATTAACTTCAAACTAAGGGCAAAATAAAAAGCAAAACAGAGTATCTTTTTCTCTGAACTAGAATTTAGAAAGTAATTACATTCAGAGCAACAATGTTTATGGTGCAGTTAAGTACAAAATTTAGACCAGTGGCTAAATCAGTACATGAAGCCTTTATGAAGCTCTATTATCACCCAAATCCTACATTAAGGAAGAAAGTAATTCACTTTTAGACTTCTGCCTAAGGCATATTTGACACAAACCCTATACAGTTTCTCTTAAAAGCTGTCTTTGATTACTGAATAGTTTTGCTTAGAAACTACACCTTTACCCTTAAAGTGCAAAGGCAAAGCTTTTAACACAGTGATAAATGTTTTCCTGCACTTTGTACAGTCCTTTAGATAAGAAAAAAGTAAAAGTTTCAGCTTTTAGAAGAGGGTATGTTACCAGAACTGTAATTTGCATTTGCAAATCCACAGGATTTTTACTATTAAATTAAGCCCAACGACCAGTTTAAACCATCAGGGAGTGGTAGAGCTGAAAAGTGGTATAGCAGATACTGTAACTGAATTACAGGAGGTATAAGCCACCCCTTAAGGGAGACACACAGCAGGGAGGACCACTTGCAGCACAAAGCTGTCAGGGAGATCTCACTGGAAACAGGCAAGTCTGGAAGTACTAGTGCTAGTTGGACAAGAAATAGATGACAAGTTATATGAGTATCTGCAAAAGATATGTGTTTAATTTGTCACTACATATGTGGTATATACAGTTATCTTTTGAATAAGGGGTTCCTTAGTTGTGATTCCTTAGTTCTCTCAAAACTTGAACCTTGAAATTCTGAAGCATTATGTGTCCTTGCCTCTTACTTAAAGCATATAACCCCTTTTGACAAAGTTCATCTTGCTGGTTTTAAGCATTCTAAGACTTTTAAGTTTGCATATGAAAAGCTGAAACTTTTGTGTGGCTGTCAGTGAACAGAAGAGCCTGTGTTACAGTGCAAAGTGTAATCTGACCTATAGCACCTTCCAAAAAGCAAATGCTGAGTGTCAAGCCCACAGATATCCAGTGCAGAAGAACAGGTCCTGACAGTATTAGCTACTGAAGATGCATATGCAATTCCTTGCCTCAATGCATCCTCTCCAGTGCTGTGGGTCCTCTCTGGGATGGACTCGTAGGTGGGCAAAAGAAGAGGAGAGGGCTGCTGGGCCTGCAGCTGTCATAGCAACTACTCCAGAATTTTTTTTAGGGAGGCCAATAGGAAAAACCCCTTTGATCACCAAGGGATTTTGCAGACTAGGCCACTTGCTGTGCACTAGAATTACAATTTATTATGTGTTTTGCCAAAACAATAGTCTTTAATCATGCATAATTCACTGCAGAACAGACATGTTTTTAAGCACAAAAAGAAATTGAAGGCCTGGAAATAATCTGAAGTTTAAAAATGTCCAATTTTTAATATATTTTTCAAGGAAACATACCTTTCCTTAAGTAATCGTTTATTTATTTAGTCTTCTTGTAGACTAGAAATTTGGAGAGTATCTAATCCGTCTGCTTATAGAGAAAGTTGTCCATTTACCACCTGACAGAGAGAGCTACCCTGGGCGTTAACTACAGGTTCTTGTGCTGCCTGAGGGAGGGGGCAGCAGATTATGTTAATTCACTTTTTATAGTCCTTGCCTATGTGTTTGCAAAGCTGTTTTAAATTCACTGCTAAGAGTGTGCCCAGCCATGTGAGTGACTATGTTGATGTTTACTGCAGTGCAGGTCTCAGTGATACCTTGCAGCAATGAGTTCAACAGATTTTCCACCACCTACTGTTTGAAAAAATAGAATTTATTATTATTAGATTTATGACTTTTTCCCATTTCAGTGGAGACACCTTTTCTCCTCAGATGAGTTAGGGTGAATAGTTTCTGATCTACATTTTTTCCTCTGCTGTTTATTTTCTTGTATCCTTTGATCACACTCATTCTTAGTCACACTTTTCTGTAAGCACTACCAGTCCTTTCGATCAGTTTATCATTCTTACTGCACCTTCTTCTTATGTATCTTCCTTAGATGGGCTAACCAGAAATGAACAAAGTACTCCAGATGAGGCCGAATAATTGATATATATAACAAATAAAATCCTGGCTGTGTTGAAGTTACTGTGAATTCATTGTCATCAAAGGGCTGAGGTTTCTCCCAGTGCTGTCACATTTCCCACGTTATTCTTCTTCCCATTTTTCATACATTCAATTTCAGAATCTAGCAACTTAGACTTAATCTGGAATCCTACAGATACCATTAAATCCATTAAATTGCTGTTAGTCCTCAGATCATGAGTTTTTCCTCTGTGGATATGATTAGTTCCCTCCCCAGACTATCTTGATGAAAAAGGTCAAATTTTGTCCTGATTCACATTTGTTATGGATGTTAGTAACTAATCTTGATGTTAGTTTTGAGTAGCTGAAACTGAGAGAAGCAGCACAGACTGAAACAATGTTTGTGTTCACAATGACCTTTAGCTGCAAAACCCACTAAAATACATTATTTAGTATATGAAAGCAAACAAATTTTTTGCCTCAGTAAATTACTGTCCATAGTGCACTATGAGTAAGAGGCAAAACAAGTCAGAGTTTTTTACAGTGTCTGCAAAAGAAATCTGTTGGGTTTTGTTTCCTTTCCAGAAACATCTAAGAAATCTTCAGATTGTTGCTGCCTAGTAAATACAGTAAATGAAATGTTAATAAATTGCCAGCAATTTAGCCTGACAATATCATGGATTGACCAAATTGATTAAATTGATTATGTTTCATGTATTTACAATATATAGACACAAGCCTAATTTATTTTCTGAAGAGTTCAAGGTAGGTATCACTGGTTTAAAAAAAGGCAAAAACAAAACAATGGAGTAATGTTTGTGGTTGCTATCTGCAATAATCTAATGCTGACAGAGAGCAGTATTTTATTTAGTAATTAACAGTGTAAAGGGAAGAGAAGCTGTCATGTCGGTTCTTAAGCTGGGGAATGTGATGAAAGATGATATCTGCGATCTCATCCTTTCCACTTGTTTAGGATTGTCAGAATGAGAAATGTCAGCATTATGAAAGCTCAGCTCTGCTCTTGATATGATAAAACCCTTCAAAAGCCAGTCTTTCTTTCCCTCTCCCCCTCCTTTCTCCCTCTCCTGCTTGCACTTGCTTTTTTATTTATCCTGTTTTGTTAGATGGCAGAAATATAATTCTTTTCTTTCTTCCTATTATAAGCCACCATTTTTGTTTTATTATATGTTTCACAACCCCTAATGCCCCACTGAAAATTACCTTGTTAAATGACAGTGTTTCAAAGCCATGAATCCTTTCCACCATTCCCTCAGAGGTTTGAAACAGTCAACAGACTGTAAAGAATAAATAATAAAAAAGTATTGATTATTTTGATGACTGTGAGATTCAATTAAGTATTAATTTTGCCCTCCAGTGGACCTATCAAGGTATTCAAAAGGGAGGATTCGGCTCAACTAAATGTGTGCTGAGTGCTTTAGCCTTAAATAGGGAGAAAATATGTTTACCTACAGTATTTGAAGAGGAGTGCATTGATGCACAGAGTCCAATATTTAAGTGCTGTGCAAATTGAGCCCTGGTGACAGTGACATTGTTTTCGGCAGTATGAGTATTGACTAAAGAAAAGCATTTGATGACAGCTTAAACTATTTGTATTGATTAACATTTTCATAGATTATCATGTGTCATATCAAATTCACTTTTCAGACATGAATACATTAAAAAACCCACAGGCGAACATCGACCAATGTGAGGACGGGACAGAGGGAACATACTAGCCAACCTACTTGCTCGCTGGTCACCTGTTCTCTACATAAGAACCACTTAGGCATGAACTTTGCAATAAATAGCTGCTAGAGAGATCAACAAGGTCACTTGCTCTTTTTCTTTTTCTTAGTTTTATTTTTTTACTCTGTTTTCTGTGCTGTCATCATATTATGCTTATTATTTTGCAAACAGAATAACTGAGTGTGCTTGGAAATAATGCCTGACCCCCAAACGTCCTCAATGAGCAGAAGATAAACAGATTTTGATCATCAAGAAAAAATTTAGATGCGTACATATACATATGTGTAATGTTTTATGGGGCATATAATGTTGCAAACACAAGAATTATCACAAACTGTATGTGTAAGTATCTTCCCTAATTTTATCTTTTAGAAAATGTTTTCTGTGGTTTTTATTTTCAAAAGAAAAATGTGTGTTTGTGTCTTTATGGACTTTTGGAGCATAGTATCCCGACAACAGGAAGAGTTAGAAGAAAACTGTATCTCTTTCTAAAGTATGTATGTAATGAAATGGCTATTTGATGCTGTGTATTTTCATAGAAATGCTGTAATGCTAGAAACTGTGTATTTGATTTTGTTACTGTTATACAGCTAAGGATACCTCTTTAAATCACTGTGGAGCACTCACAGGGGGCTCCTGTTCTGTGATATCGGAGCATATAGGAATTTCTTCTCTTACTATGCTAAGGACAGGGTGAGGTGTAAAAACATACACACAAAAAAAGCATATCCCACAATTAAAGCTGTGTTGGTTATGTTGCTTTCATAGAAGTTTTTCTCCAAAGCATGCTGAATCTCTCACATGCTATTTGAGCTTTAATAGGGTGGGGAGTAATGGAAAACTCATTGGATCTGTAATAGCTCTTCACTTGACTGCAGCCAGCAATAACAGCAGGAGCAGCCAGAGATAAGAGAGAGAGAGAGAGAGAGAGAGTGAGAGTGTGTGTGTGTGTGCGTGTGTGTGTGTGTGTGTGTGTGTGAGAGTGAGAGAGGGAGTGGAAAGTGGAAGACAGAGTATACGCGCACCAAAGCTGCCACTTTTTTTCCCCTTCATTCTTTTTTTTCCCCCCATCCTAGGATCCAATGATAGCTGGACAAGTCAGTAAGCCCTTGCTGTCACTGCGGAGTGAAATGAATGCAGAGTTGAGAGGTGAGGACAAGGCAGCTACTTCAGACAACGAGCTGAATGAGCCCTTGCTTGCGCCTGTGGAATCAAATGACAGCGAGGACACTCCCAGCAAGCTCTTCGGTAAGTCTGTCTAGGTATTTCATTTCACTGCTACCATGTTGTCCGGAAGAGCAATCTTCTCGTGTTCTTCTTTTTTTTTTTTTTNAAGTTGAAAGGCCCACAAAGGTTATATACATTAGCTTTTTTTTTTTTTTTTCCCCTCAATTTTATTGTAAGTAGGAAAGAGTAGCTTGGAGCATGCAGGCACAGAGTCCTCTGCTCTGCTCCTATTGCAACTGGTTACCAGAATGACAGCATCAGTCCTGAAAACTTTTGTTAACAATGGGCGTATTTAGTGCAAGTGCAGATGTTTTATGAATTTTTTTGAACCGTAGACTGTAATGTAAACCAGCGTGTATATGTGTATGTGTGTGTGTGTGTTTATCATTTTCTTGGAATACTTTAACAATTATTGTGGTAGGTGCTGGAGTGTTGCACATGCTACCAGCTTTTTCTGAGGCTTGATTAAACTGAAAAGTTATAATTTTTTTATGGTGAAAATAAATCTGGCTGAAGAGAACGGAAAAATTATTGTAGAAAACACTTCATACTGAGTAAACAAAGCCTAGCAAGGGTATTGCACGTGGAGCTAATGTTTTTCGAATTCAAATTAGAAATTAAATATTTCTCCTCAAGCCTGTGGAAAGAGACATTACCTTTTGATTTTTTATTCATTTTGGAATAGTCTAAATTGTGCCAGATAAGTGTAACATTTCACAATCAAAACAAAAGCAGTGAGAGTGGCACTCCAACACAGACATCTGTCATTCAAACGGATGACACCCTGTAAGCCAACTCAAGCAACTCTGATCTCTAATCAGAAAAGGGAGCAGAGCTGTTGAGGTGCATGCTTGAGTGATAGATGTTGATAGGTGTCTGAGCTGTAGCAGCACTGTATGGTACATTGTGACATTTGGGGTTTAGAAGGACTACACTCCTGAAGAAGTCCCTTTTAATTATTTCTATTTGTGACCTGAGACAAACCTTAATAAAAATGGAGCACTTACTTAATTTTTATTATTCTATCAGTGGAAGTCAAACAGAAAAATGTCTTGTTTTAAGGGAATGCAGCTCTAAGAGAGAGGGGGTGAGAGCCCATTTTCTAAGATCCAACTTTTGATTTCATAATCTGTAAAGAAATCTGTAGCAGTGATTTCAGTATTCTACCTACAATAAGAGCTGCAAGATTTTTTAAAAGCAAAAGAATACATGTAATTGTATATTATAATATTCATTACACATTACTGAAAGATATAGCACAGAATGTTTTACTAAATAAGTTCACTAGAGACGCAGGAAAAATAATAATTAAACCCCCCTAAAATTTAATTTCTGGATTGCAGTAATGACTGTTACTGAATATCACATTCATTTTTAAGCACTCTCTTAGTAATCTTTGTTTCCATGGAAAGCATAATTTCCATTAGCAGTTTGAATGTTCAAAAAGCATACAATAATTATTTTAGTCCATTTTATCCAGGAAAGAATTATAATTCAAAAGGCTACCAGTTATCTAGAGTAATATAAATATCTTCAGCTGTGTTTATATGTTTTATTTGCTCAAATGTTTAGGCTCCCTCTATTAAATACAGCAAGGTATATAGAAAGCAAAATATGAGCTTTTAATTTCATGATAGTGAAATGTCTGATTGTTTTTTGATCAGGCAAGTATTCTAATAAAAGGCAGGATATTTTTTGAGCCCTTGTCATTTGGATGTTCTACAGTGGTAGTGAAATATACATAGACACTTTCATTAGAGTTGTAGTGTGTGATATAGAAATGATGTGTAACCATATCTTGCTCCTTTCTGGGCTGAAAATATAATTTATCTCACTAAAAGCACCAGTGAAAAAGCTAAAAATTCACATATTGTGATTTTGCTATTGGTGAGTGTAAGATATTTGCTAGTCTGATCCTTATACTGCAAAAAAAATGTTCCCAAGTAAACAAAAGTAGGTGAAATTGTCCAACTGCCTCGGTATGAACTTATGTACCATTTATTGAGATTTTGTTAGAATTATGACAGATGCTACAGATCTATTATCAACAGCCCTTATTAATTAATTTTAGTAACTTTTATACAAGGAAAAAAAAGATAGTGGGGCAATTTTGATACATTTGAGGATCAAATTGAGCCAATGTAAAATGAAGATGATTAGATGTTATATCATAGTACATCCCTTAAGATATATTTGCAGTAAACACTACAAATTATCAAGTGCAGTTGTGTTTAAAGCTCTGATACATAAATATGGAACAACACCACCCTACAGTTTTTTCTTTGTTTAGTGTTATGAATTTCATGTTAAGAATGCATGCTTTGTACTTTTCTTTGCAGTATCTGAAGTTAAATTATTGTAAACATATTGACAGGTGTTGGCATACAGAATGACAACTTTCTCCTTCAACCTTCTTTCACGTAACCAGAGATAATAAATATCTTTTTAAAATATAACAATTAATACATGCTGTGTGAAAATTTCCCCCAGATCTCTTAAGCAGGTGAGGGAGGAACATTTTAGAAAGTCAAGAGGAGACAGGTCTCTAGAGAACTAAGTTTTTCTCCACTGCTGCTTTTCATTTTTTTAAGGATTTGTGAAAATCATGTACTGATTTAGTTGGAGTGAATGACCAGCATTTGTGTGTCTTGTTGATGTTAGCAATATTTCATGAGTCTTATTTTCATATAAATGAACAGAGTGGAATGATGAGATGTGAAGAGCTTTATTTTCTTTTACCAGATACATTCTGCTTAGCTTCTTTTGATAGATGTTTATTTCTGCAAAGGCCTGCCTTTCTCACATCTACCTTTTCCTAAAATTCACCTACTTATTCTCAAATTTCCTTGTTCTGGTATTTCACTGCATGCCGTAGAAACAGTGTGTATTTACTTTTTGTTACCAGTCAAAATGGTACCTTTTCAGTAACAATACCTGCTGCCAGTGAGGAAAGGGCAGAAGCACAATTAATTGTATTTATTAAGAGAGGCACTAAACTTTTGTTTCTCTTATGGGTGCTTTGCTATCAGTAACAAAGCTGATGAATGCTGCAGCATTTTGTTTCCACCTGAAAATGGTGTACAGGTGTCTGGGAAGACGCACTTTGTCACTGTGTTGCAGCTGTTCCCTGTGGGTGAGGACAGGAGCAGCTGTGATTAGAGGGGTTGCGCCTTATTGTTGTTTGCTGGCTTGTTTTCTCCTGGTGGTGGTGATTTTTTTTCTTTTTTTTTTTAATTTTTAAAATTTGTTTCTCTTTGAAAGAAAATGCTGTCCCATAGTCCAGGAGTCTGTAATCCTCTAGTTGTGCTTTTATACCGGTGGATTCTTTTGAATTTGCATACTTCATGCTAAAGACTTTTGATACTGAAGTTACATGAAACCAGAAAAAAGTAGAAAAAATCATCAAAAATTAGGTGCAAAATGTTGGTAAAGAAATCTGTCCTGAAACTCATTACCTCAAAAATACAGTTTTGAAATATGGGTTAGCACAGCTACACTGTTTTGGTTACAGTATGAGGTGAAGTTGCTTTGTAAGAGATCTTGTGGTGAGGTTTTCATTTTAAAAAATATTTGTGAAGTAATATCTCCTATTTTAACCATAGAATCTAATTAAGTAACATAGAAACTGAGTGTGGCTCTTGACTTTTCTGGCAGTGTCATTTTCAGATCAACTTTTCTTACTCTGCAATATCCTTCAAAATACTAGTATGCCAAATGCCACCAGTCTTACTAGAGAAAGCTTTTGTTAATGTTAAGTAACAGTTTCACTTGAATAACCATATTGGTATTTGATCCTAACTTAACTAATCCTACTTGTCATTTTTTACTGTATTTTCAAACAATTCTAGCATAAATTATGAAGTATTGCTCTGAAAGAAAATCATGTGACATAATTAGATGACAGGGGTGGGGGGGAGAAAAAGCTGGGAGTGCATGCACTTGTGTATTAAGGTAATTTTACTGTATGCTAAAAAGTTATTCTTTGAGACTCAGTCTGTAGTTCTACAAATAAAAAAAAAAATAAATAAAGCTGTAAGTATATAGCAAAGGCAATACTAAGCCTCTAATTATGGAGCAGAAGTGTTTCCTATTTAATTATTGCAGGACAGAAAAAAAAAATTGACTGCTAACCTTTTTTTTTTTTTCTTTGCTGGCAAGGTTTTGTTCAGTGAAATTAGATCTTAAGTTTCTTGTACTGGATCTGATGACTGTGATTTTCTTTGGTTCATTAGTGGGCTTTTGATCTTTTCATAATACTGTGTATGCTTGAAATATGGAGTGGGGATAAGGGAGTTAAATAAATCTGCACACATTTAAATAAACAAGTTTTTATTTTCAAACCTTTGCAATGGCTTTGGGATTTTATTTTTCTTTCTCACATTGTTACCCATGTTTCAGAACCATGTGCAGCCTTCTATATAAACATACATGTATATGCTGCAGAGAAACAAGGCAGAAGTTGTTTCTGGTTGATTATGTTTTGCTAGTAGATCCCTTGTGTTACTCTTTAAAGAAACATGTTATACCCATATGTATATATTTTAATTGGAGTTGCCTTGATTAGAATTTATGGCACTAGAATAATTTCTGTTACAAAGGATAAAGGACTAAATTGTCTTTTACCTCTTGAGACAGTAGTCTCTGCAGGTCAGAGCAGAGGTCATTGCCAGGTTGCTGTGAGGAAGCTGACATTATCATCCTTAACAGCATATCTAGCCTGTGGGGGCCTTCATACTATGAGTTTTCCTTTCATCAGTGTATTTAAGGATGACTCTCAGTGGTTTGATTATATCCTCAAATTTTAAAGGCCTATAAGATCTCTGCCCATCAGGAACACTTTGCTAAGGTTTGGCAATTTCAATGGAAGAAGACAATGTTTATTTGTTGCCCTTGATGAATTTTAAAGCTCTAGTGAATGTTTCTGTTCTGATAGGGAAGTTCACGGCCCAAATGATCTCTATATTGAAATCAGAGCCTTCTTTTAGAGGCCATAGACATAACATCTGAAATAATGTTTGATCTGTTTATAAAGATTCTTGTCTCTTCACATAATTTTATTCCTTAATTTCCACATTGTGGATGCTTTGTTCTAAGACACTATCAGTTATCCATGCTGTAGAACTGATCCTGCTAGTGCTTGAATGTGTGATACTTTCCTTAAAGCAAATAATTTGTGGATTAGGAACCCTATTTAATTACAAAGACTGTGTCAATGAGAAACGTTATGGGTGGCATGTTTACAGGACTGAGTTATCATACAGTCTTGTAAATTCATTTTCTAAAATTTAGTTATGTCTTGCTTAAATAATGAGTAAGTTCTTAAACAACTCATATCTGGCTATGTTATTTCTAAAGAATATATTTGTCATAAGCATTTTTAAAAAGGTATTTGCAAACAGGGACTCGAATTACTCTGAATAATGCTGGTGTCTGATTTCTTGACAGAATTCTTACTCTGTCAGTGGGACATGTAATTGTGAATGGGGAGTAAATGCCCATTAAAACCAAAACAGTAGTTATGACTATTTAAACACAAAGCATAATGCAATGGTAAGATAGAAAATCCATCCTCAGCTCAGCTTTCCTGCTGTGCTTAGGTATTGCAGGTAGCTTAGACTGTGGTGGTACTGGTGCTAGCATGTATGTTCCAGCTCTGAGGAGATCAGAGTTTTAGTCCTTTAGCCTTTGATGAAAGCAATATTGGGCTTATGAAGGACAGATATTGCAGCCCCACTAATAAATCCTCCTGCTTGTATGGAAATAAAGAGGAGTTTTGTAGCTGTCCCTGAATTGTGACAGACCATTTTAAAAATACAAAGAAAAAGGAAAGGTGGTTTGAGTATAAGTTAAATGTGGTTTTTTTTAAAGTGTATGCTATGTGTTTTTTAAATGAGTCTTGAAGTCTGATTTTCTATATTTATGCATAGAACAACTAACATTAGAGAGGGAAGGAAAAACCAATTAAATCCTAGTATGTAGTTGGTATGACTGAATGAAAAAAGGTTCATTTTTAATTAATCTTTCTTCTTTGTCTTTGAAGTTATAAAAATAGCAAAAAACTTGTTTAAAAGCAACATAAATGACTGGCTGTTTCAAAGGGGACGTGCTGGCTACTAGACAGTAAACAGGTAATTTGTGAAAGAACTGTTAGATTCCTGTTAGATTCTTTGATTGAGATCCTTGCCAGTTTGTGTTTTGAGGTTATTAATAGATCAATCACTCGCACATTTGAAAAGGAAGCAAATGTAAAAAGCAAAGGAAGGATAATGGTATGTTTTTATTGGACTTCACATGATTAATCAAGTTCTCCATAGGAATGTGCGGGTGAGGCAGATGGTGGCAAAGTTAGATTTGCCCAAATGTACACATGGCACCACTTAACACCTCTCTTGATTTCCTTATGCTAAACAAACAGGCGGCAAGTGCTTATATCAAACTGGCACCCTGTCAGGGCAATATGTATAAAGTTTCCTGCTGTCAGGTTAATAAATTTTTTAAAAATATCCAAAGGCAGAGGTAGCTGTAGGAAGCTCATAGTAACAGTTGCCATTCTCCTGTGGATCATTTTTCTCTTTAATATCCTGTGTAGCACTTGGTTTTCCTTGTGTTGTCTTCCAAGGTTTTTTCCCTCTTGTCATTTGTAGGTTCTTCTTTGTTTTAATTCTTTTTCCTTATGAAACTGTTTCTTCTGTTGGATCCATCATCTATGGTCCCTTTTTGAGGGGAGAGATGTAAAAGGATGGGAACAGCAGCTTTATGGGGTTTTATACTTTGATTTAATTGCATATTCAATATATTAAGGTTTCTTCCACAAATGGTTTATTTTCTGACGTTTTACATTACTACCACTAGTACTACCATTAGTACTTACAAAATAACATTATTTGTTACAAAAATATTTCTGACAAACTCAGAGGTAGAAGCTACTTTCAAATGATGAAATGAGAAAATTAATGCTAAACAGGGACAAAACCAGTATAAAATTAAATGTGTCATAATTTGCAGGTTTCAACAGGAATATTATTTTTTCATGTTAATAGCTTGATGTTTCTAAGCCATAAATTCTTGCTTTTCTCTTTTTCCGCCATCTAAAAACCAAAATCAATATCAGTATGAAACAAAGAAAGATTTGTATTGTGACATGTCCTGCTTTATGTTGTGATACTGCTTTGATGCTCTCAGAAGCCTTTTTACTTTGAAAAGAGAGGTAATCTAAAGAAGAATAGTACCTCTAGTACCTCTAGTCTGGCTAGGTAGAATCTGATGTTTTCAGAGAAGTTAAAATTGGGTTTGTTCTCTAGATTTCAGGGATATCTATATCTATAGCAAATCAATGAACAATGCACACCCCTGCACTCTAAAGCAAGTTTTTTAAACACTAAACTACTGCTTTTCTATGGCTAAAAGAAATTTGGACTTCTGATTTTATTTTAGAATAGAAAAGAAAGAATATGTAATATTAGGAAATAAATATATAAATAAATAAATATACAAGAAAGAATATACAATATTAGGAAAGTGGGAGCTTTGTTTTTCTTCTCAGATGTCCTTTTTTTTTTCAGAAAGGTAAACCATCATTTTAATTTCTGAACAGTTTGATGTTGTCTTACAGAAATGTTTCGTTTCACAAAACAGAGTAATCACACTACTTGAAAGGGATTACAAAAGTTAAAAAAAATATTTGTAATATATAAAAACTAATAGCTAGTGTGACTGAAATATGACATTCATTATTTTAATACAATAAGAAAACTCAGTCCTAAAACAATTTCATGTTATATTGAAGATTTGAATGTTACACAAATAAGTAATAAAGATTTTTATTTGCATTAAGAACAGCATTTTCTACAGCAGTCTATCATTAGATTCCTTCTTTCAAAACTAGTATGGAGTTTACAGAATGGCAGTAACATTAACTTTTAAAATACTGGCTTTTAGGAACATTTTTGTGCTTTTCAGTTCAGCTGGTGGTCGCATGGTTTGGTGACCATTAGAGATTCTATTAAATCATTTTCATTTTCTAGTTCAGTCTCCTATCTGACATAGACCTACATTTTAAAATCTTGGTTTTAAGTTGTTGAATAAAGAATTACTAGCAGTCAGTTGCTTTCCAGAAGACTTTAAAGGAAGTTCTTTTCCAGAGCACATTGGGCACACAGCCTAGCCTGTTGTTCTCACCACAAATACCAAAACTTGTAAAGTAGAACATAGGTAAAAACAAAAGTACCATCTTTCTTGTCTTCCCTTCTTCCTTACAGCCAGGCTTGGAGCTGTTTCCCTCTCTTCTGCTCCTTGGTGTGTGCACACAGCTGGAAACACATCCAGCTGTGTCATGGACAGTTGTAAAGTGCATTTTGCTTCCATCTGTCAAGGTCTTTAGGCTTCTGTGATTTGTTTGAAGCTTAATGTTTGGGGGAGTTTGTTCCTTGAAGAGGATGATCAAAAACCTCTGTTTAATCAAGAAGCCAGAATTGCTTTTCAGTTAACATACCTTAAGGCATACTTTAATATATTGTACTATTAAGTATGTGTAATTATTTCTTAAGATAGAACATTTCTTAAGATAGAACAGATAACTGGAGAGGAAGAAAAATCATTTGAATTTGGTTAATCTCTTGAGCAAATACTGTATGGAGTAGTTTTTGTACTTTCTTTTGCATGCAGTTAGGATTTATTCACATGGTGTAGAGATGTTATGTTTCCTCAGTGATTTGAATAAACATGAGGCCAGATTCTGACAGGTCTTGGGTGACTGTCCGTCACAGAAGACCATAGATTTCAATAGGATATTCATCCTATCAATACTTGCAAGCCAGTTTGGGCCTTCCATTTGTTTCAGTCACTCCTCTACAGTGGTTTCTTATGTTGTGGAACTAAAATCAGCCAAGGAAACATACTGACAGGAAGGAGTAACCACTCTATAATTATGCTGCATTCATATTTAACAAATGATGAATTATGGAACTAGTCCTGGGGTTACTTTAGGTTTCTGCTTTGCTGTGCAGGTGTATTCCTTGAGTATTGCTAAGGCCCTGCAACTACACCTCTGCTGTCATGGGGAGGTAAGTGGCGGAATGTATGTAAAGCTTCCATTAAGATGGGAAACTTCTTAAGTAGAATGGAATATCATAATTAAAAAAAAATAAGGAACATAAATGGTAATTATTACTAAAACAAAAACAACTAGAGAAATCAGCAGAGATTAAAGGGAGGGGAAGGAAATTAGATAGATATATTTGGGCTCAACTGTGATTTATATTTCTCCTCCTTTCTTGTACTTCCTTGCCTGAAGTCATAAATATTTGGACTGTGAGTCACAAATATTGATGAAGTAAAAATGGAATTTACAGGTAAAAGAAAAGAGGAAATGAAAACATAGAAAAAAAATTGCTACTAATTGAATATACTTTACTGTCATAAGCACAATAAACTTAGTGATAATATCCAGCAAGAAAAGCATCTGCATAAGTTGTTTGAGTTGATGTGGTCTTTTCTTCCTGGTATGAAGAGTGTGAGGGAAAACTCTTGCGTGGCTCTGTTGCTGGGATTTGATGCATTGTTTGCAGAGTCTTCTCATTTTAACTGTGTGGATATAGCACAGTGAACCTTCTTATAACAGTTGCTGAAACAAAAAATCTTTCAATCAGCTGGTCCAGGTTGCTCCCACTTTCCCCAGCCCCCAACAATGCTTTGCTTTTATGAAGCAATGAATAAAAGAGGGACCAGATGATGCGAAGGTTTGCTCAGATGAAATATGCTAGTCACTGAGAAACGTTGGATTTGTGGGACTCTGCCTTGTGACTGTGGACTTCAAATGGATTGAGTTTGGGGGTCAAACATTCTCACATTGTCATTGTCTCATTTGTGTAAAATGATGCTGGTGTATTTTGAACAGCACTTTAAAAATTTCAGGCTTGCTTGTGTCAGCAGACCCTGACTGGTGTAAAGGCCGATGTGCTAGAATACAGGGTTCATTCTCCCAGCTGTGGTAGTTGAGCTGTCTGGGGCTCTATTGGAAGGGAGATGAAGGAGGGTTTTACTTTATACTCTATCTGAAAACTCAGGTGTGAAACATTCATCATAAGGAGAAAAATCAGGCGTGTTCTTGCAAAAAGAAAAAAAATATCTCTAGGGTCTGGCCAGGTTTTTGGTTATTTATTTTTAATAAAACATTCTTCTTGTTTTGTATTCTTTTCTGTGGGTTCATATAACTGTGGTATTTCAAACCAGCTTAAAACAGTTAAAAAAAAATGGGTTTCCTAAAAACAGTGTACTGCTGACTGTTTTATTTTGTTTATACCTGGTATTTCTTATGGTATTCAGATGGTTGTAATAGACTAGCACAAGAGCTGCATGTCTTGTCATCTGTACCATATCAATATATTTTTATAATGATACAATAACCTGAACCCTGTAACAGTTTATGATCCATTTGAGAATTCTTATGGATTCTCAGAGTGACGGAGGCCTGAAAAAAGAATTTGACTGCTTTCACAAAACTGGTGCTGTGACAGGAAAAACTAGTGTGCCTGTGATTTAGTTGCTAAGGAATCATATTGATCTGATTCGTCATTAAACTTTTAAGTTGGAAAAAAAAAAGAAAAAAGTCAAGCTGCTTGAAGGTGGAAAAAACAGTGATGTGATTGTGAGGATCTACAATACAGGTAAACTATGCCATACTGCTACTAATATTGATTTGTTGTGATTAATAAATATGATTTTATGCATTACCCATGTACTTTATCTATAATACTTCTTTTTTCAGAGCAGAAGAAAATTGCCTCTTGCTCTTTATTTTTCATTGACTATTTTTAGTCAATGATAAATAAAGAACTTTAACAGCAGTCTGATTACAGGAAAGACAGGACTTTAAAACAGAAACGTAGCAGTAATGAATAACCACACAGCATGCTACACACATGCAGCCATTTTAACATTTGTAATGGTGCTAATTTCCTGGCTTTTTAAAATATGCTTCCACATGAGCTCTCAAAAGACATAAAAACTTGGCATGTAAAGTAAATTGTTTGTCACTTGCTGATGACCTGCCATATTTATTGTCAGGAGAAATGGACATTAGTTGGAAAAGCAGTTGTTAAAGGCCAAACAATTTTTAAAGATGGCAAAGATGTGCAAGGGCTTTCCTTTTTCTAACAATGAGCCACCCCTTCAGACATCAAAAGACAAGATAATAAGACACTTCAAGCACAATTCAAGATTATATTCAACATCTAAAGGCTCATCTCCTGTCAGTTTGCATTTACTCTCCCAGGGATGTGATGCTTCTATCATCATTCTGTCAAGAGGAGTCTGGCAGAAACGATGAGGGCCCCTCATTTCACACACTTAGTGTTTTATATCAAATAGCCCATGCTCATTCTCATTCAGCCAAAATGGAGGGATAATTTGAAGAAGGTCATGAACAAGTACAAAAATCTTGTCCTGATTTGTGTGATTAGAAGGCATTAAAATTGCACGTTTATGTTAGGTTCTGAGATGTTTTGTCAGTTTATTTAGTAATACACTGTTGAAGTATTAAAAATATTTTTTAAAGCAAAAAAGGAGGTTTGCTTAAAACAACACACATTCTATTATTTAGCAAATATTTTGAAGAGGTATCTATTCTAAATGGCATTATTTTAATATACCTTCAAATGCATTCACCTTCCCTTTCCTCTTTGAGAGTGGAATATTCAGGAGCTCTAGGGGTAAAATACTGGCCCACTCATACTCATTAGGATTTCACTCAGTGGTCATTTAATTATTAGAGTTTTTATTTGGATAAAGATTTAGGATGCTGAATTCAGCATATCAATATAAAGGGAATAATTTTTACATCTGGTTCTCAGCACCTCTCGTCTTGGCATTACATACTTTTTGCTAACAAGGAATGGAAGGATCTGACAGGGTACAGAAATGGAGGATGGAGTAAAACAGTTTTCCTCGTTTCTGAATTTTTTGATTTAAACACTGAAAATAAAAAGACCGGATAGTGCTGTAAGTGTATCTTGTACATGAAAGTGGCTCCAATATACAAACCATACATGGAGGAGTAACATGGAGGAGCCAGGCCTCTCTGTCTCCCATTGAAACCAATGGGATATGAGGCAGTTTAACCCCTCTTAAAATGGAGCTGCAGCTGAGGGACTTGGCTGGAGCTGCTCTCAATCTTGAATCAGGAATTTATCAGCTGTGATAGGAAGGAACTGTGAAGGAATGTGCATTTGGCCTTGTGGAAAAAAACCCTCTGCTCTATAGCTTGCCTTTGCACAACACAGGAAAAAAAAAAGGAAACCTGCGCTCACGGTGCATTCTAAGGGGTTTTCACCAGACAAGACTCTGTAAGGGAATTAGGAAGCTATGAACAAATTGTCAAAAAGAATTGCTGACTGACCTACTGGTAAGAAACACTAACAACTTCCACCTCAGTGGTACGGTATTTATGCTGCAATGGAGAGCGACTTCTCAAAGGAATTTGCTCTTCTACACATGTAAATGCCTTCATGTATTTATCAATGTAGTGTGCAGTATTTCTAGGGAAATTATAAGGTGCATTTAAGCAGCTGTGGATGTTTAAATGGACTGTTATGCCCAGAATAAAAAGCTTTTTTTACTCTCACTGAAATACATTCCTGCTTTATTCATAAGGCATCTATATACAGAAGTTTGTATTCTTTCTGCTAAATTATTCTGGAGGAGAACTTGTGGTTGTTTCCACATCAGTGTAATCCTCTGCACATCCAAGTATATTGGTCTGCTTCACACTGTCTAGACGAAAACCAGCATCCTCTGAAACTGTGCAGGCAGACAAGGAGATTCATTCTCAAAATATTAAGGAGTGACTAAGATTGAGGGGCAAATATGACCAAAAGGCAGCATGAATGTAGGTGTGCAAGATCCAAAGTACCACCAGAGAGAGCAAGTAGTCACTCTAAAGGGCTTATATTCTGAATAGAATTTGGTTTCTAATAGAACAGGATTTATCTTATAAGTTTTTACCATGTCTGTGGAGCAGCTCAGAGCTGTTTCATTCTCATCTTTTTCCACAGAAGCATATGGGCTTATATCAACTGTGGTTGCTATGTATGTATCACTACCTTAGAGAAGTTGCTCTCCAGTATTTATATTCACTGAAGGTCAAATCCTGAAATACTGTAGTACATGAGGAGGAGAGAAAAGAGTGACTGCAAATAAAAATTCAGCTATGCTTGAATCTGTCCGAGTTTGCTTGTCTATCTTCCTTACTCAGTACCTTCCTAGGTACTCTAGGAGACTTTCTTCCCTGGGCCTGGGGATGGTCTCCTGGCAGTCCACTTCTCAAGCATGAGTGTGCAGAAGAGAGACAATAATAACAAGTGCTGTTAAAGGTCTGTAAATTGTTTTCCATCTGCTCTTAGATCCAAAGGAAGGTGTGGAAGGTGTAGGGATACATGCAGGGAAGCTAATGCAGGTGCTCAGTGCCAGGGAATAAGCCCCACACGGAGCAAAAGCTCTGTTTAAGAAATATTTAAACTGTAGCTATTGTGCAGTCCACTGGAAACATTCACAGTAGGATCCAGGAAATGAAAATGAATACCCATAAATGAAGATAGAAGAGCCACTATATTTAAGGCATTATGGGTGTGTTTTATCTTTCTACCTATCCTCCTGTAAGTAACCAGCATAGGTAGTAGCTTCTGCTAAAGTTAATGTATTGATTTACTCTGTGCTGTGCACCTGACTGCTTTCTGTACCACTATCTAAGCTGTTCTGGCAAGAATTCCCTGGTGCTTTAGAGAAAGCATCATTGCGATAAGAAGTTCACATGTAAAGTTGTGAAAAGAGGGACTGCAGTTGCTGTGCGTGAGTATGCTATTTCTAAAGCACAAGTATTACAAATGGAAGTTTTGTTAATTTCAAAGAGAAACTGAAAAAGCTGGAGTGGCAAATTTTACATCAGTTGTACGTCGAAAATGTGCATGAAAGGTCTTCCCCAAAGCTTGCACTAACATGCAAAGAGGCTGGGAGGAGCATGCACTTATGTAAAGCAAGTGTCTATTTAGGATCTTGCACAATGTCACTGAGCAGTTCTGCATGCTTTGAGGTTAACTCTCACATGAATTAGCTGTGCATTGTTTCATAGGTAAGTGGAAGTGAACAAGCATGTATAAATGTGTTTCTGAAGATACTATTCAACCTTTTTGTGTTACCATTCAACAGTTTTTCTTTTAAACTGTGTCTTTGACTGTGGCATTTCCTCTTAGAAAATTCCTACCTACCAAACAGCTCATTAAATCATTTATAAGATTCTGTTAAACAAATTCTGGATAACACAAGATATCAGCCCCTGACAAGCACATGCACAAAATGTTGCCCTTACTGGTTTTCTGAATGCTTTTGTGGGTTTTCTTTTGAAGTGGAGCTGTTGTTCAGGGCTACTAAATAAATAATGAAACCCACAGCTATGAAATAATTTTTTTCCTTTTTAAAAATCATCACCATATATAAGTGTATCTCACTCTCCCCCAAAAAGATTTTCACCAGCTCTTGTCTCAGAGGCAGTAACACACAGCAATAAGCTAAAGAAGAAACAGGAGTTATTTTTGCAAATCCTTGTGCCATTGCATCCTTTGCTTGCTAAAAGCCAGGCTCTGACACCAGAATTTAAGCCCTAAAATCCTGAAAAGCACAGGTACTGAACTGTTCCGTTTCCCTGAGGAAGCTTAACAGCTCTGAATGTAGAAAAAGGGCTGATATTAGTCAGGCAAAATGCAAATTGTGAATAATTTCAGTGAATGCTGGAATTAATAATATTGCATTTACTTAATAATATTGCATTTCTGCTACACTCTTGTGTGCAGGAAGTCATATCACAATTTCTAGAAGATGGGAAAGGTGCTTTTTTGGTGGTGACCAGTCAATGTTGAATATGTTCAATATGATAGAGCCTACAGATTTGAAGTGTGTAATCTAATACAGAAGTGATTTTGGAGAGCATCCTACCCCATTAAATGTTTCAGAATATGTTAAAATAATGTCAGTTAAAATTCAATGAAAACAAGGGACAACAGGTAGAGCTTTAAAAAAAAGTCAGTCTATAGGAATTAAAGGCTTATGAGGCTAGAATTGGTCAGACAAAACAAAGTTATTTAATATGGTTACAACTGTTTCTCCAAATGTTTTTGAATAGTCTTTTTGGTTCCAACACGAATTAGAGGGAGACATGATAGCCTAGAGACTCACTGTCTCTCACCTGCAGTGAAGCTCAGGTCCTGGTATAAAATACTGGGATAATGGAATTTGTGGCTCTTTGAATGCAGATATTTCTCAAGTCAGATGTAGGGAGGAGATGGTTTTAGTATTGGTCTGTTTTATTCCTTTAATTACAAAATAAATTGTGTATAAAGGCAGAAACAGCAAACACTGGCTATTTGTCAATTGTCCAGAAAGACAAATTGGTTGAACTACTTGGTATATCATAAAATACACAGAATATATGGGGAAATCTTTTCCAACACCTGGTAACATGTGCAGTAGTCTTTCTTATTCACACGCTGTGATTTTGGTTCTCTAATAACTTTCCAATCTTTTCAGTCAAACCTACCTTTTCTTAGATACAAATGTCATGTAAGTTCAGATAAGAGCCAAATCTGCTTGTTTAATGAGAAGTGACAAATGACAGTGGATTCTGATAGAAAATATCTAACTTATAAATGTAGTACTCTAAAACAATCAATGGTCATTTATTAGTAATTTTTTGTAATTTTTTAACTGGAATGCTATTGTTCAAAGAGGAGACTTCTGGGATGCATCTTAGCTGCTGTCAATGTTGCATATTTTGACCACAAGAAGCATACTGGTTTGCATGAACCATGCTTGTTTACTATGCTTTATTTTTCTATAATGTAATTTTAATTGAAGTTCATTCATTTTAGACAAAGCAAAGAGCAAAAAACACCATCAAAATATCTCAATCATCATACCAATGCAATGCTGCATTACATAAAAATCTTAAATAGAATCTTAAGCAATAAAATCAAACCTAAGTAACATGAAATGCTACAACACTTGTATTTCAATCATGGAAACTTCTAGTCCAGGCTGTATGATGAGGACAAAAAGCCTGCAAGTTGATAGAGAGAAGTTTTCCTGTCAGGATATGATGAACTGTCAAGGGAAATTAAGGGAGGCTTGCCTAGGACTGTGGCAATATGTAATGTCTCCAGGAGAAGTGTTGTGATAATCCTTTCATGCTTTGTTCTGGGTACCAAGCAGCCCCTTTAGATATGCTGGGATGACTGAGCTGAATGAAACCCACACAAGGGTTTGCATATCTGGAGACTGTGTGTCTAGCAAAGCACAATGACTGCACAGCTGAAGAAGTATTTACAACTTTTAAAGACATTCATTTCTTTGGGATGTGATCCTTCTCTCCTTGGGAAGGACTGGGATGGAGAGGATTTCAAAGTAAACCTGGGGGGTGATTCCTCTCTGCTTTTAAATCATATACTCATATAGTCTAGAATTAGCTCCTATTTGCAGAAGGAATATTTATTTTATTAATTTAATAAAGACCATATATATACGACCTGCATTCCTGTGACACAAGACCTGATTACTACCCAATCTAATTAAGGTCATTTACACCCAAACTCAGTACATGTAAAAAGCTATCTCGGCAGAATGGGAATGTGTTATGCCTGTTTAACACAGATCTACCCATGGTGCAAGGCAGGAAAGACTTTTCTACTTTTGGATTATATTTTTATCTCAAATGCAACACAGAAATATAAAACCCATAAACCCATTTATTTTTTATAATGATATGTTGCTATAAGTCACAGTTTCAGCTGACAATCTTTACTCTCAATTGACCTGTTTTGTGAGATTTTGTAAACTAGCTAATAAACCTTTGCTCTTGTTGTTGTTGAGTTTAATACAGTCCATTACATTCACTGCTGAAATAAAAACTATGGTTTAGTAAATTAAAAATTGTTCCAAATATCTAATAATAAGTATGTTGACATTTGTTCACAAATATACTTCCATATCACATGCTACTCAGCACAGAAAATTTCCTCTGATTTATCTTCCAAGTCACCTTTTAAAGAATGCATTTTTGAACTTGGATTTAATTTATATGTTTCAAGAAGTATCAAATGCATAACCAAAGAGGTAAAAAGCTTATGTCAGTTTCTAGGAACTTGGTCTCTAGGAGCTGTATTGGAGTTTAGGGCAGAGGGGGCTGCTTGGGGAAGTAGAGTGCAGTAGATGCCATTGTCCTACTTGTTTGTTGTCTCTGGAGTGTAAGTAGGCAATTTAGAAGGTGGATGTTAGACTTGGTGAGCATTATAAGAATTTTTGTTAGCCCAGACAGTGGCATGACTATGCTGGTGATGTTCAGTCTAATGCAGATCAGTGAAAGGTTCTGTCCACCACTTTGTTGGCTATCTGTTGGATGAGAAAAGCCTCAGCTGTGGATGAATCATCTCATGTTTGGAGTAATGGTATGTGATGTCTATGATGGTGGGATGGTTGGATGGAGCACAACAGTGGGATACAGCTGTTATTCGGTACTGAGATGAGTTTTAGGCTTCCTGCTGGAGTCTTCTACTGCAGACAGGGTAGAAAGAAGAATTTGTGAGGACAAGAGATCTCTCACAGGACTATTCAGTGTCTGTCTTCCTGTCAGGGAGCAGTGAGGCTTGCTGTTTCCTAAGAGGAGAGGAACCAGAAGTGGAAGATGACCTCCAGTGATGGAAAGGGGGGACAGAGCGGTCTGAAACCAGATCCAATTCCTACCCAGGGATCTAAAATGGGAATACCTGGAAATGATGTCAAAGACAGGACTAGAGACAAACCTACAACATACATACAAGAGTTTGGCTCAGGAGACAAGATATCTACAGTGTAAATCCAAGCACATCCAGGAGCCAGGGCAAGAGACCAGGAATGGAGGCTGATGTGACTGAAATGTAAACTCAGTGAGGTTTGGATGCTAAGGACTCCCTGTCCCATGGGTAGGGCTTGTAGGAGAAAGCCCCAGATCATCAGATTCAGGGTGCTAAGACCTGTTGGTGCACTCATGCCTCTATACAGCACTGAATTCTTGTTGGCAGCTAGAGCTGAATTCTGAAGTGTATTTGTAACCCAGCAAAAAGCAACTTAACAGGAGCCCTGTAATTAAGTGTATGTGGTAGGTAGATAAGAAGACACCAGTGTGGCAGGTTCTGTTGGTCTACTCAGACTAGTGATGCTCAGTAGTTAGGTATATATAAAGTTTATTCCAGCCAGGGATGATGCTATTTTCACAATATGTGTGATCAAGATTTAAGGGAAGATGCTCTGTGAACTTCTTCATACTAGTTGATTCTATGAAGTTTGATGAGTGGGAGGGTTTTTTCTCCCCACAATCTTAACCAGTGGGGAAAGCCATCTTCTCAGATCCTGCTTCCTCAGCTTCATGAACCTGTGAAGACTGATTGCATTATATGTGCTGGAATCTTTTCAAAAAGGTTCCAAAAGGTCAAAAAATCAGGTCTTATAGATTTAAATGAAGGCTTCCTAGCTTCTGCACTTAGCAGAGTTTTATTCTGGAAAAACTTTCGAATGTTTATTTTCAATGAAATAAGAATGAACTGCAAACAGGAAGTACACTTTCCCTCACAAAATTTAATTATGATCTTCATACTCTGTGCGTTCTCCGTGGAGTTTTTTGGGAAGGCCATTCAAGCTTATCTTAGAAGAAACTTTTCAATATACGGCTTTCAAATGCGGGTCCAATTCTCCAAGAATCTCTGCTGGTGGTGGCTGTGGGACACCACTCTTGATTGCTTCTGTGCCTTAAACCCAGGTTGTCTTGTACAGCTTATGTCCTTTAAACTAAGGTAGTTAGGAAAACATGTTCCATTTGTAGCATGAACAGGTTGAAACCACCCTGGTGATAACTGACTACAGCAAGTTAGTGGTGACTGTCAAAGGAATGAATTTTATGCCCAAAGAATATTAATGTGAGGTGCTCATGCATAAAAAAGAAGTTAGTTGAAATTTGCATAATACTTCCTGCACCTGCCTGAATGAACTGTTAGATTATTGTACCAGGCTGCCTCAGTTCAAACACTTCAGCTTTGCCATTCTCAATGGATTAGTAAAAATAATTGTGCGGTTTAACAGAGGAATTTATATTGTGTTTGAGAGTCTTTGAGCAAACACCAGAGAGTGAAAAATACATTATAAACCTAGTGAGCCATTCTGTGGGAAATGTAAACTAAAGCAGTGATGTATCTTTAGGAGTTGCATCTCTTTGGCTGCTTGTGAAAAAACTCCTATTTAAATAAATTGTGAATGAATAAGATCAGTGGTATAAACTGATGAACGAAGTTTATTAAACTGTAAATATGATACAATATTTACAGAAGAATAAGGGAAATAATTACATTTTCCAGGGGCGAAGTTAAATTTTATCTCTGAGGATGTGCCCAAAAGACAGCTTCTGACTCAAATGCTTAGGTTTTAAAGAAGAGTGCTCTGTTTTCCCTCTGCATGTCTTTACATGGCTGCTCTCACTTTGTGAGGAGAGAGAAAAGTTGCCTTTATTGATTAAGATGGAGATACTAGTCTCCTCATGTGTTTATCTCCTTGGGCTTCTTCCTTCTGATTAAGAATGCAGTAGGTATTGATATCATAGGTGTTGACTGCTAGATTCCCACAGCTTCACTAAGGGTAATAGAAGTTGAAACAGTTACTATAGCATATACACTCATGGGTCATATGGAAGAGAGGACAAAATGAGATGGTAAGGGTAAAGCAGTAAATGTACTCAGCATACTAGCTGACGTTATCACAGAGGGTTATCTGCTCCAACTTCCCAGAGTCATCCTAGAGCACATGACACTGGATTGTGTCCAGATGGTTCTTGATTATCTCCAGTGAGGGAGACTCTGCAACTTCTCCAGTGCTCGATCATCCTCACAGTTCTTTCTTACATTCAGGTGGAACTTTCTTGCGTCAGTCTCTGCCTTTTGCCTCTTGTATTGCTTGGCACCATTGAGAAGAGCCTGGCCCCATTCTTTTGGCACCCCCCTTTAGATATTTATACACATTAATGAGATCACCTCTCAGTTGTCTCTTCTCAAGGCTGAACAGATCCAGCTCTCTCTTTCCTTGTAAGAGATACTCCAGTCCCCCGATCATCTTTGTTGCCCTTTGCTGAACCTCCTCCAGGAGCTCCATGTTGCTCTTGTACTGAAGAGCCCAGAACTGGACACAGCACTCCAGATGTGGCCTCACTTGGGCTGAGTAGAGGGGCAGGATAACCTGCTGACCTGCTGGCAATGCTCTTCAGAATGCACCCGAGGAGACCATTGGCTGCCTTGGCCACAAATGCTCACTGCAGGCTCATGGACAGCTTGTTGTCCACCAGGACCCACAGGTCCTTCTCTGCGGAGCTGCTTTCCAGTGGTTTGGCCTCCAGCCTGCACTGGTGCAGGGGGTTATTCTTCCCCAGGCATAGGACTCTGCAATTGCCTTTGTTGGACTTCAGACAGTTCTTTCTGTTTGTCTCTCTAAGCTGCTGAGGTCCTTCTGAAGGGCTGCACAGCCCTCTGTGGTATCTGCCACTCCTCCCAGTTTTGTGCCATCAGTGAACTTGCTGAGGAGGCATCTGCCCCTTCCCCCAAGTCAATGATGAACAAGTTAAACAATACTGAACCCAATATTGACTCCTGGGAGACTACACTAGTGACAAGCCTCCAGCTAGACCCTCTTCTATTGATTTTGTCCCTCTGTCATGTGCCATTCAGCCAGTTTTCAATCCACCTTGCTGTCCACTTACCCAGTCCACACTTCCTGAGTTTGCCTATGAGGAAATTGTGAGACACAGTGTCAAAAGCCTTGTTGAAGTTGAGGTAGACAATAAACATTGCTCTGCCTTCATCCATCCAGGTCCCATCATGGAAGGCCAGCAGGTTGGTCAAACATGATTTATTTTTAGTGAATCCATGCTGACTACTCCTGATCCCCTTCTTGTCATCCATGTGGATAGAAATGGCCTTCAGAATGAGGCACTCCATCACCTTTTCCAGCAATTGAGTTAGGCTGACTGCAGGTATTTCCCTGGGTCCTCCTTGCCCCTTTTGAAGACTGAGGTGACATTTACTCGCTTCCAGGGCTCAGGCACCTCTCCTGATCTCTGCAACATTTCAAAGATGACCATTAAAGGCCCTGCTGTGGTGTCCACCAGCTCCCTCAACACTTGTGGGTGCATCCCATCAGGACCCATGGACCACCCATATTAAATCAGCCTAGGTGTTCTCTAACAGAATCCTCCTTGAGAGAGGGAAAGTTTTCTAGCCAATGTTCCTTGACCCTGATCTCCTGGGTCAAGGTTTCCCAAGGTTTGGCCATGTCAGTGAAGATAAAATGAAATAATTTAGTTACTCTGCCTTCTCTGCATACTTTTTTTTTTTTAACAGGGTCCCCCCTCCATCTAGTAATGGGCCCATATTTTCCTTTGCTTTCCTTTTGTTATTAATATATTTGAAGAAACCCTTCTTGTTGTCCTTGACATTCTTGGCAGATTTAATTCTAGATGGGTTTTGACCTTCTTTGTCTCATTTCTGCTTAGACTGACAACCTTTCTATATTCAGCCCATGTGACCTAACCCCATTTCCATCTCCTGTGCATTTTCTGCTTCTGCTTGAATATTGTCAGGAGTGCTTTATTCATACATGAAGATCTCTCTTTAACCTCTTTGCCCAATTTCTTGCTCATTGGGATGCACTGTTCTTGAGCCTGGAGGATGTGATCCTTGAATATCAACCAGCTCTTAGATTTCTCTTCCCTCAGGACCTGTTCCCATTGGATTCTTCCAAGATCCCTAAAGAGGCTAAAATTAGCTCTTCTGAAGTCCACGGTTACAATCTTATTTGCTGCCCTACTTCCTCCTTGCCTCCTTCCTTGATACTGAGCTCCACAGTCTTATAGTCACTAGATCCAAGGCTGCTCCCAACCTTCACATCTCTAGCAAGGAGATGTTTGTTAGTATGAGGTCAGGAAGCACATCATTCCTTCTGGGGTTCTCACTACCTGTGTCAGGAAGCTGTCATCACTGCTTTCCAGGAACCTTCTGGGCTGTTTGTACTTCAATGTGTTGTTTCTCCAGCAGATGTCAGAGTAGTTAAAGGCCCCCACAGGAACTGTGACTTCGAGACTGCTTCAAGCTGCTTGAAGACATCATACATTTACTCCTCCTGCTCAGGCTATCTGTAGCAAACACCCATAACAATGTCACCCTTACTAGTCTGCTGTTTTATCCTAACCCAAAAGCACTTGACTTGCTTGTCCTCCACCCCAAGAGAAAGCCTAATACATTCCAGGTGTTGCCTCACATAGAGAGCAACTCTACCACTGCACTTTCCTGGTCTGTCTTTCCCACACTATGTAGCCCTTCAGAACTATCTCATCTTGAGGCAAAATGTGGGGTTTTTTTTTGTTTTTTTTTGGTTTTTTTTTTGGTTTTTTTTTTTTTTTTTTTTTTTTTTTTTTTTTTTTTTTTTTTTTCCAATTTTTTTATACATTTT
>VZRH01002379.1:258375-324491 GCA_013397555.1 Urocynchramus pylzowi
GTTTTTTTTTTTTTTTTTTTTTTTTTTTTTTTTTTTTTTTTTTTTTTTTTTTTTTTTTTTTTTTTTAATTCTTGTGCTGTCACATATGTATATACATATTGGTTTACCTGCTAATCCTACTGGAAACCTCATTCCAAACCTTCTACTGCAGTGGTTAGGAAACCTTCTTATCATCAGCTAGAAACATGCGTGTCCAGTTTTTACCCATCTGTTTTTATTTAATTATCATCCCCAATTATCAGGGGAAAAAAATATACTTGGACTGATTATACTTGGATCTTCCCTAGGATCTATACCTAGGATAAAAAATTATACTTGGATCTTCCCTAGGTCCTTGCTTTAAGAGGACTTCACTTCCCCAGTCTCCATCCTGCTCTCCATCCTCTTGAGAGGTGTGGAAAGAGAGTTTGTCATTAAAGAATGAGGCAAAAAAGTAGTTGAGTACCTCAACTTTCTTCTCATCCTTTGTTACCAGTTTTCCAGCACAGTTTATCAGAGGGTGTACACCCTCTTTGACATTCCTTTTCTGGTTGACATACCCATAAAAGCCCTTTCTTTGCATCTCTTGCCAGGTTCAGTTCCATCTTCACCTTGGCCTTTCTCCTCTCACCACTACATAACCATACTTTGTCTCTATACTCTCCCTGTGTCACCTGTCCCAGCCTCAACTGTCACTGCTCATTTGCTTCTTTCCCTTCAGTTTTACCAGCAGTCTCTTGCCTTCTTTGCCTGATTTCTTGGTCCTGGGGATTGCTAGCTCTTGCCTTCTATGGAAGGCTTTCTTAAAGATCTGCCAGCTCTGTTCCACCCCTTTGTCCCTGTGGGCAGTTTTCCACAGGATCCCACTATCTCCCTGGATGGCTGGAAGTCTGCTTTCCTAAAGTTGAAGAGCCTAATCTTACTCCTTACCTGACCCATATTTCTCAGGACTGTGAACTCCACCAGTGCAAGATCACTGCAGCCCAAGCTTTTTCAAATTTTGACATCCCCAATAATCTCACTTGTATTGGTGACCAACAGATCCAGTAACACATCTCTTGTAGGGCTTTCTATTATCTGGGTCAAGAAGTTATACTCCATGCTTTCTAGGAGTCTCCTGTATTGCCTACAGCTTGCTGTGCTACTTTTCCAACAGATATCAGGGTGGTTGAAGTCTTCCAGAAGGGTAAAAGCCTGCAAGTGCAATGCCACCAGTAGCTGGAGCCAGAAGGCTCCATCAATAGGATCCCCTTGATCAGGACGGCTGCAGTAGAAACCAACCACAAGCTTCCCTTTCTTTCCTCTGTTTCTGATTCTTACTCACAGGCTTTCAACCTGCTTTTGGCTGTTCTTCAAAGACAGCTCTTCATACTCAATCTACCTCTTGTGGTGGATGCCTCCACCTCTCCTTTCTTCCCTCTCTCTTCTGAACAGCTTGTAGACATCAATAGCCTCACTCAGTCATGACTGCAATGACCCTTGTGTATCCCTTCCAACCCAGGATATTCTACAATTCTGTGATGCCAGTCATGTGAACTATCCTACCATGTCTTTAACTGCAATGTGATCAAAGCCCTGTGAGTGCACACAGACCTCTAGTTCCTCCTATTTTGTCCCCATACAGCATGTGTTGATCTGCAGGCATTTTATAATTGAGTCAATATCCAAGTGGGGATGAGAAGGACTGCCCCATAGTCCTGTCTTGTAATTATTTCTTTGGATGTTTGCTCTTGCTGGAGATATCCCTTTTTGAGCCTTCTTTTGCTATTTGGGTGGTTGCAATAGTCCTTCCTATATCACACCTTGTCTTTCTCGACGCTGGCAATATCCATATCCCTCTTCAACTCTAGTGTAAAGCTCCCTCAAAAAGCCCTGCTAAGTCCTGAGCTAAGATTCTTTTCCCATTTTGAGACAGGTGAACCCTGTTTGTTGCCAGTGGGCGCTCTGTCATATAAACTGATCAACGACCAAAAACCCCAAAATTCTTCTGGTAGTACCAGTCTCAAAGCCAAGTGTTCATCTGCATGATTTTCATGTTTCTTGCCCCAACATTCCCTGCAACTGGCAGGACAGAACAGAAAACAACTTGTGTTCCTAATCCCTTGATCAGTTGTCCCTAGGTTTGGAGGCCCTTCTTGGTCATCCACAGCCTTCTTGTTGGGACTTCATCAGTATACACTTTGAAAACCAGTAGTGGGTAATAATCAGTGGGCAGTACCAGGCTGGGAAGTTTATTGGTAATGTCCCTGACCCAGGTCACAGGGAGGCAACCCACCTCCCTGGAGGTCGGGTCTAGTAGGCCCTCCATTCCTTCTAAAATGGAGTCACCAGTGACTACTACCCTTCTTTTTTTCTCAATTAAGGGTGTTGTGATGTGGGGAATAGGCTATGAAATTCAAGCATTTTCAATTTTAAAACAGTTAATTTTTTATTCTTAAATTTTATTTGAATTTACTTGATATTGTGCTCATTCTGAATCACTCTGGACTTGCACCAGTATTTTAGATTTAAATAATGTGAACCTTTTTTCATTTGTAGTACATTCTAAATTTTGAAGTTCTTTTTAAAAAAGAAGCTTTAGAACATCATTGAGTATCATTTTACTTTACATAGTTAGAGGGATTGGCCTTGAAGACCAAGAAAACTAGTAAAAAGTTTTCACATGTGGCTTGAGTATATTCATACCCCTGTTGCTTGAGTATAAGATTTAATTAATCTTATTATTTTTATCACACTTTACAAACAATTCCCCTAGTATTACATGAGGGAATTAAATTAGATTTAAACCCTTTTGGTGACTTTGGGAGATATTGCAAGCATTGCAGAGAGGAAAGCAGGACTTGAAGAATTGTTTGTCTGTGAGTTGTCTGCTCTGACTCACTACATTGTAGTTACTTACTTCTTTATGCTGTTAATGAACTGTGTGCTTTTGAAATATGTAACAGGAGCAGGCATAGATTTATCAAACAACTGTGGTTCGCATTCTGGTTCTTGTGTTCATGTGCTCATCAATTAAAAGCATCTCTCTATCATTAACAAACTTGATAATTTTTTGGTGTACCACAGTAGAAACATGATATGGCTTATATTTCTAATAGGGTATCAACTTTTAATACCGAGACTTAAGTACTGTAATTGCATGGTTTAAATCTGTATCAAAACCTTAAAAATCCAACCAAACAAAACCACAGCAAACAAACAAACAAACAAACAAGCAAACAAACAGACACAAAAAATCCCCCACACCCCTCTGCAATCCATACCAGCATTGTTTTCCAGTTTTTCAAGATGCAGGCTACCTCACTAGAAAAATGTTGTCCATGATGTCAGGACAGCCAGTTGAAGCAGTCCCAGGAGTTAGAAATTTGGGGTTGTTATCCTCTGAAAGATGCCTAGTGTTCAAGGCTGCAAGAGAGGGACAGTCCTATGACTAGTGCAGTCCACAGAACCAATCACACTGAATTGATAGACTTAGGAAATTATAGCTTCTGGAGCAAGAGTGCATTTGTTTAGATAAGCTTTGTGTGGGATACTTCTCCCATGTCTGAGGAAGATCCTTTGTACCTACTGTTGTCATTGGTCCAGGAAGCATGTGCCTGAGTTCTGAGCCTCGAATACTGCATGCAGTGTTGGGCCAGAGCAGTACAGTTCGTGAACTGTAACCCACAAGCTTGGTAAATATTCACCAAGTAACTCTATTCTGCACTATTCTGAGCTTCTTATGAGGCAATGATGGTGGTAGGAAGGTGATTTATTTTAATTTTTTTTCAGGTATGATGGATTATGCTGTTACATGATTCTTGGTTCCAGCCAAATTCAGCGACAGTATCTGACCTTTTTTTGTAGACAGCTGGCAAATGGAGCCAGAGGCTAACATGCAATTTTGCCTGGATCTTGTGCTTCTGAGAAGTAGTAGCCTTTGGCTTCCAGTTTCCCTCTGAACATGAATGCAGGAGAACTGGGCCATGTGGTTTCCTCTGTCCTGGTGGGTTCTGTACCCTATACCCTGATAACCCCTATGGCAAAGTTACAATGCACTAAGGATTAGACTCTGAGCTCCTTCAGGTTCAAACGAAGCTCCAAATGTTGAGAGGACTCCCAGTTTGTGGAGTTCAAGCCCCTGGGCTAGATCCTGAGATCAAAATTCTCACCAGTCTTCTGTGATATCTACAGGTATTTATCCATGTGCTGTTGGGGCCAAGTCAAAATACCATGTGCTACAGAACTGCCACTAGTTGAGCTTAAGGAAACTCATTGTTTAGCCTTCAGTGGGTCTTCAAAAAGTCTCATGCTGCAAAGTGTGCACAGTTGCTGCTTTAATAAATTCTTTTCTGATTTAAGATTAGGGGTTTGTAAATTATTAGATTATGTTGCCTTCTTAAAAAATGAGATTGTTTAATAAAAGTCTACTTTCCAGTTGCCTTTGCAGTATCTGAAATTTACCTTTTTATGAGAGCAGTGTTGTAAAAATGTACAGGGAGACACAGAGAGAGAGTGAAATACTATAGCACTTTTGTAGCTATGTAAACAAACCACCTTTGTAGGAATTCAGTCATCTTTAACAGCTAGGAGGTGATGCTTCTAGTGATGGTGATTACCCTCCAGGTGATAGTAAGTACTTATCCATCTCATAGTAATTTAAAGAGGAGTCACAGCTCATCTGTCTTTTTCTAAGAGTTACAATGAATACATTTGACTGTAAGAATTTAGCATTTACCCTTCATGGGTCAGTGGATGGGTTAGTCTTAAGGCATCTTTAGGGAGAGATTATTCTAATAAAGCCTCTCTACACCCAATATACTGTATTAACATCCCCATATGTTGGGGGTGATGTGAACTTTCAGACAGAATAGATTAATGGCAATATTTCATTTAAATCCTTGTTGGGAACTAGATATCCTTAACAGGCTAACCGGAAGGCACTTTGATTATTGTTTTGAGAATGTTCTAGGAGGATCTTAAAAGCAACCGTTTTATATTCCTTTTATTGCTGCCTCCTCATTCAATCTCAATTTCATTAATTTATAAATTGTGTGCAGAATGTTTTACCTTAAAATTTGCAAGCCATGCAAGCGTAAAGTGAGATCTAATTTAGTGTTTCTTATTTTCAATGTCAGTCATATTTTACAGACATGGAATTTTTCACCATGAAGTACGTAGTTTACATTTTCATGTAGGTTGCACACTTTTCTTGCCTGATTTACATCTGCAACACTCACTGTGCTCAGTATCTTACAATTTTAGGAAGTAGCTCAGGACAGGGACTGAAAAACATCATGTTTACTTAAAAGTGGAAAGGAATTTTATCTGACAGTGTAAATATGAGGGCAACTTTTTTTATGGCATTTCCTTGATCTGTTATTAGAAAGAAAAACATCCTTTCTTCCCTATGTTAAGAAATCAATGGAAAATCTACATGTAAAATTCTGTGCTTCTACATTTGAAAATACTGTGGTAAGCTCTGAGGAAGGGTTTGGGGTTTTTTCCTTGACTTTTAATACTTACTGCTAAAACTGCCATGTTGTTAGGAGCATGTTGTTAGGAGCATTCCTACTAGTGTTTTTCTCAGTGAATAAGGTCTGAGCTTCTATAAAATATCAAAAAGTGAAAGACCTTAACCTCTTCTGGACATAAAGCAAGCCTTTAATCTAAACAGAGAATAAAGCAATGCACTGACACCTACCTCAGGTCTGTGAATCTGCATAGCCTCAACTAGAGGATGTGGAATTGGCTCACTTTTAGATAATCTTTGAATCTTGATGATGATACTGAAATTAGAACCAGCAAGCATATTTTTGGGGATTTTGGCACTTCCTTGGGATTACAGCAGAGCTGAGACTCCTGCTTCAGAACTTGGACCAAGCAGACTCAACTAGGGAGGAAGTTATATTATCTAAGGTAAAACATTAAGTTCTTTACATAGACAAGATATAAGTTAGTAATTAGCATACATCCTCCAATTTTTCATATAGGAAAAATCATGATTTTACTTGAATGCAAAGTAAAGTTCCAGAGACTGTAGCAATCAGCTAACCAGAAATTAGTACATAGAATGGTTTTGGCAGAGAAATGAACGTGTGAGCTCCAAGATTTTGGAAGTTGCTTTGGTGAAGAGAATTAATTTGTGTCAGATAACAGAGAAAAAAGATGGTGCCTCAAAGGTCTTTCAGAAGGATTCAAAAAGGGATAGTTCATGCTGCAGCTTCTCCTTACTTTTCATACTACCTGTGATACCACTGGACACAGCCACAATTTTACAAGTATTAAAAAAGTGCCCTTTTAGGCATGGCAAGATCTCAGGTGGGTTTTTTGGGAGTGCCTTAGGTCTAAGTTATACAAGTGTGAGAGCTAGGTATTCAAACATCTTTAAAAATCTGGTTCATGGAATTTTAAAGATTAGATTGCCTTAATTTCCAGTCTTACAGGCACTGTCTATGGTAGTCACTTTTGAAAATGGCAATAGAACAAGGGACTCCCAAAATAGCTCAGGAGGATAAAATAAAAGAGGAAGGATGTAAATTAAGGCAGTTTGATGTGTTTATATGGACTTTCTCCTAAGAGTTTCCAAGCACCTTAACTTAATGCTAGACTCTAAGCACCAAAAATATGTGCTTTATCTTTGTTTCACCCAGGTTCCCTCTGTATAAAGTAGGGATAATAGCTTGGCCCTGTCTCATAGTGATAAAAACATTAAAAGATTGCAAGATTTTTTTCCAGTACCATAGTAATGGGGGTTATATAAACATCTTAGATAGTCGAAAGGTAAGTTGAATTGGCAAAGCAGAGGTCATGAGCAGCTAGAGATGAGATGCTGAAGGGGGCAAAGTTGTGCAAGGCCTGGAAGGCCTGGTAATAACTTTATGTACTGTATTATGTCTAGGAGGGAGACTTTCAGCTTTCATTGACCTTTATTTTGAGCTCTTTTTTTTTGTTTCTGTTTTATTTACAGTTACATGTACTGACATTTGTACAATTTCACATTTGTCAAAGACAGAAATCTGACAATTTTCTCTTTCAGACTTTGTTTTAAATTGTGAGTGTGGGTGCATGTATGAAATTAGCCTACTGTTAACTACTACGGCATGCAATTAGAATTTGCAGCATGGGTACAAAATTCTTCTTGTTATAGTAATGGATGTAGAGGTACCCTTGTATTTGATCTGAGTAGAAAATTTACCTGAGATATGTCATGGAACATTTTTATGTCATAAGAACTGGCAGAAACACATATAGCTAGGCTTGCCTCATATTTTCCAGTGTGTTTGCAGAAATGTATGATTGTATTAAGCTGCAGTTTTAAGTTTCTAAACTTCAAACGTAATTTTTTTGTGTTATATGATTTCTGAGGGTAAGTTTTGCCTGCAATAGTGGTGACTCAACCTGAAGTAACAGTAGGGAAATACTTATTGCCCAGTATTGTTAGTTTATTTGTGCTTTGTCTTGCATATACTGGAACAAAATTTGGCAGTTCTCTCAAAGCCTCTAAATTTGGCTATTCTATCATTATTAAGAAATCACCTTTTTCACACTCAGCCTTGTTAATCACTGGCGGCTAAATTACTGGAGGAGTCCAGCTTGTACCTGCTTGTGGGACTCATCTCCGATGTACCAAACAATTGCCACTGCTCACCCACGATTCTGGATCTAGACTTTTGCAAAAAAGTGCTGTGTCTAAAGAGCAAGTTTGGAGAGGGATATGGGTTGAGACAACAAGTTACTGAGTCAAAAGCAACAGAAAAACAAATGCACAGTAACAGCAGCAATATTAATAACAAGAGTATATAAAAAGAGAAGGTGCTTTACACACAAAAATGTGTTCACCACCTCAGCTTACTTCTGTGTGGCCAGCAGGACAAAGACAGGATGGCAGGTGCTCCCCGCAGTGTTCTCCCTGTCCCCAAGCCCGAGACAATGGAAAAAATTGATGGACAAACTCCCGAAAGCTAGATTAGATTGTCAGTGTTGTGCCATGCTCCACTTGGTTCCCCATGTCTGCTTCCTGCACTGGTGCTGCTGCTGTTGACCATTCCACTCCACTGGGGCTTGGTTCCATACAGCGTCACCACTTTTGACCAGTCCACTCCTCTCCACTGGGCTGAGCTGTATTCTCTGCCCAGAGCCACACTGTCCCAAGGGACAAGAAGGGATAGGCAGTGTCAAGAGAAGGCATGGTCCATGCAGCTGGACCCAGCAGCCTCTCTGTGAAAGAGAGGGAAACAAAACTGGCACACTTCTGGAATGCACTCACCTTCTCTTGCTGCCGAAGCCATCAGTGCTATGGAGTAGCAGCCTAGCACTGCCCAGATAGCTCTAAGTTCTGCCCCTTCCCTCTGCCCTTTCCCTGCTCCCAGGACACCACTGAAGAAAATTACTTCTTCCTTCAGTTCAGGAACTACTCTGTGGAATTAATAATTTCAAAATCCATTAGAAAAATATATCTTACCCACATGGTAGTGACTGGCTGCTCAGAGGATCCCTGCTGCCTTCTGACTTGACCTGCATGTGTAAGAAGTTCCAATCTATTAGACCTTAGTCTATTTTAGTTGTTTTATTGTGTTAGGACATTGAAATTCCAGCTTTGGTCACTTCAAGGTTATGAGATGGCACCCCTAAGAATGAGACAAACTTAATGTTAGTAAGCTCATTTTTCTTTTGATCAAGTGATGTGAGTGAGATTGTGGCTCTTCACATTGCTTGAGCACATAAAACACTAAACATATTTTCATGAGATATCTGAACTAGGAAAATCACCTTAGCCACAGGGTTGTCTGTAAATTTCATCATTTCATCTCCTGCAATCAGTGGTTATCTTTCAAAAGCCTATACTTTGGATAAACAGATGGCCTGATCCTGCTCCTGATGGAATAGTGGGGTTTTCCATTACTGAGACACATACAGGGGACAGGCCTAGAAACATCTGAACTAAGATGCTGGAAAAAATTGTTTTATGGACCTTTTCATAATTTTAAAGGTGTTTACTGAGTGATTCACTTCTTCCTTGCCTCATTTTGGCATTGAGTTATCTGGCTAAAAAACAGTCTTGGAAAAGATCCTTCCAGTGCTGGTCCTGCCAGACGGTATCTGCTTCTTTACCAGTTCATAGTTGTCTAACCACCAGGGAAAAGGGCTGTGTATTGGAGACATTTGCCTCTCAGCACCTTGCCGCATTTCACCTGATATGCCTCATCTTGCAAATATGTCACTATCACTGTCATGAAACATGTCTGCAGGATTAGCCCCAACTTTTGCACTTTAAAACCAGTTCTCTAGCAATGACAACAATTTGTGCATGTATGTGATGTGTGTATATATGTAATATTTATATCTATACACATATATTTGTATATATATACATGTATGTAATGTGTATATATGTAATATATGCATATATACACAAATACACACAAACCAGGTATGTATAGGCTGACTGCCATCTATGTTACATTAGACAGCAATACAATTTACTGTTTTCTGCTTAGCATGAAACTTTCAAGGAATGCATATAGACTGAAAGTATATATGCATACATGTATATATACATATAGATGCATGCATACAAACATTCCCATTATCTATGGTGCATTAAAAAGCAAGAAATTTTAGTTTGTTCTCCTGATGGAGCTAGTAAAAAATATGTGTTAGTGCATCAGTTCCTGTATTTCAGAAGAGAGCAGCGCAGAGACATTCAATCTGAAGTTGCTTGGTATTTTTAAGCTGAAATTAGATTCATTGCTTTGATTATTCCATTGTGGGTCTCAAGTTATATTTTAGTGTCCTTCACCCTTTTCTCCTTTATTATTTATAACCCACACTCTTTGAGCAATGACCAGGACTAATCTATAACCTTCTGTCCTTCTGCCTGATTCATTCTCTTTTGAAACACAAAGATTGAAGCAAATATTCTCACACTCTTAAAATATAGATAGATAGCTGGATAGATATTTCTCTTGTATGTCTTATAGTGAAATAAGACTTAATGGAGGTTTTGCTTTTCTAATTCAGTCTCAGTGGACCTACTTCAAAGGAAAATAGTAAAGGACTGGGAAATAAATATTTGGTATTCATTGTATTATAACGTATTTACTACACAAGTATCTACATAGGTTCTCTATAGGCCTCCACCAAATCACTTGTGTGGCCATCTTGATTGTTAGATTAATGCATCCATGTTTTGTGGGCTTTTCTTCCCCTTGATTTTTTTTGTTTCCCCTGCAATGTTAGCTGCACCTAAATAAATAAATTAAATAGTTATTCATTTTTTGCTCACTCTGCATCACAAAGAAGTGGGGCATAAAACAGCATTAGCAGAGAATCCCCCGAGGACCAAATAATCTCACAGGGGGCTGGTCCTCTGAATGGTCTCTGTCACTCCCTAGTAGCTAATGACTGAAACAGGATCCATTGCCACTGGGAGCTTTTAATTTCCTTACATTGTACAGATTGCCCTGATGCAATGCAAAGTGACAGCTACCATTTTGGTACAGCTCATTAACAGCTTGTGCAAAAGCCAGCATGTCCCACGTCTTCATGTCTGCTGCATTGCCATGATCTGTGTTCATGCAAGCTAGAATTCAGCCTTTGGATAAGTTCTAAAATAAAATAGTTGCAGGCATAATAAATGCAGTGTCTTAGATACCTGGGGAAAACAAACAGTATATTTAAACTTACCTTGGGGCAGAACGATTCATGTCCATATTTCAGAATGACTTGAGAAAACTCAAAGATTTATTTGCTTTGTGAAAGCCCAGCAATAATTTATTCAAGAGCAGGAAGCACATAACATGGAAAGTTTCCCAGGACATTTAGGAAATATCAGGGTTGCCAACAGGGAAACAGAAAGGTGAAAATTTAAGAAAATAATTGGAAAATTAAGGGAAAGTTCTCAAACATGTGGACATGTGGAACAACAAGAATAGTTATATCTGCCAAACAGAGGCAACAAAACTAGAATAACTTTAGTTGTGATAGGTTGGGTTTGTGTATGTGTAGTTTTGTAAGCACTACTAAATTGTAGCCAGCTGTGGCACCTCCAAAATCAGTGGAAAAGTCTTGCTTTAATTGGTACAGGTTAATTTATTTTTCAGCATCAGTTAGCAGCCCTGAAATCCAAACTCTTTTTCTTTTTTTAATAATTTTTGTTAGAAAAACAAATCCACTGAAAAAGAAACAAAAGCTTGGATTTTCCATTTCCAGATGGAGCATTTGTATTGAATAGGAGAATAGTAGAATAGGTCCAGAGCATACTGATGTTTCTCATGACTCAAACCTTTGAGAAGGGCAAGAACTAGAACTGTCCAAATGTGGTCTAGTAATTCTAACACAGTTGATGAAACTGGAAGGGTGTCCCAAACCAGAAGCAATGTTGATATCTGTGTTGTGATGAGTTTGTGGTGCTTCTATCTCTTCCTTATATTCCATATTGGATGTGAGCATATCAGGGTAGGTTCAAAGACTAACAAAAGTATATCATTACATAGACTCAGATGCCATCTCTGAGTAATTTATAAGGGTGTTTTTATCCTCCTTCAGCTCAGTGAAACTGAAAGTATTCAACACCTTCATGTTATAAAGAAGTGGTTATAAAGAAGAGGCTCTCTTGCAACTGAGAGTATATAATACTCTGTGGGTATTTGTTGAAGTCAGAATGAAAAGTTTGGAAAGTCCAATGGGAAACAGATCACCCTCCAGTATAAAGTCCTGATTCTGAAAGAAGCAAAACCTCAGAGATGGAGTGTTAAGCGTGTCTTTCTCAGTAAAGGCAGCGAAGTTGCAAGTAGTTGTCATTTAAGTTCTTTCCCTAGTTTTGCTTCTGACTATTTGTAAGACTCAATGGAGTGCAATTGCCGTGGGAAGTTTTTATTAGTGCATGAAGGAAATAGCATCAGATTTGGGTAACCTAATGAGAAAAACTGTGATACATTACTTTTTAGAATTTACAGTCTAAGTGCATGAATTAATGAAAAGCTGTACGATTTGGCACAGTTATTTTAAGATGCAAACTTTCATTTTGATGAACTTTTTCAATTATTTTTTTCTCTTTTTAATGTGGAAGCTGAGATGAGTGCAAATCCTGGGTCCTTAAAGTAGATTAATTGAAACAATGTCACTGGCAGCTTAGCAGCATAAAGTTGAGTGACTTGTAGTGACAAGTAGTAGTGTCTAGCAGGCAGAGACAAACCCAGGGTCTTGTGGATTTAGGGCAGTACAGAATGGGATCACTGAGGAAGTATTGAACTGTGTGTGGGTTCTCCTATTCACATAGCAAATATATGGTTTAGTATTCAGTAAAACGAGCCAATATATTGTCAATATAACAATGTATTTTAGAAGAAAACTGTATTTAGAAACATGTAAAACATTATGCAAAACACCTTGTTGTTTCTATTTGCAGTGCTCCTTTGACACATATTGCTCCTCACTCATTTTTCTATCGTTATGGAACATGTCAACGTGTAAAAAGAATGCATATACATACACTTAATAAATAATGGGAACATTGCTATTAGAAAAAAAAATGGATATAGGTCCGTGATAATATGCTTAGGGAAACAGATAAGATTATATATAATTATCAATATGATCACATGGTAAAAAGATGATTGACTATATAAACCATAGTATCAGTAACAGTGTGTTTTAAAAAGAATTCTGCATCAAATGTGTATATAATTTCATTAAATTAACATTAAATTATGTTAATTCATTAACATAAGATATTGTGATAACACAATATCAGAAATACATTGTGTTAATATGGAATACGAATAATTTGATGCATTCAATGGACAGAAGATATGGTGGATCCTCATCAATCCAATCACTTTGAAAGGCTGTATCTTAGTAAAAGTATGTGTTTCTAAAGGGAGCAAGCTTCTAGTGTGAGTACATAGACTTGGATTAAGCTTTGCCACAAAGAATTAGGGTTTTTCACCTTGTAAAAGTGTCGCTCTAAACATAATGATCTCTGTGAAAACAACAATGGGTGAAGTAAGAGAAGGGCTCAGCATTAGCTGAGGCAGCTATTTCACAGAGCTCCAGAGTAGCCAGTGTCTTCTCTAGATAACAACTTAACACGGATGGCTTATCCAAACTCCCTGCTTTGAGAAAATCGTTATTGCAGTCACTGATCTCTTGCCAGGGAGCTGCTGCCTCCTAATAGCAAGTTGCCTCAGGGCTTGCCTGAGTGTGGGATTATGCATGTCCCACTTCTAGCACAACTTTGAAAAGTCTCTGTAGCTGAACTAGTGCAAACAGCCAAATTAACCCTTTGGGTGGGGGTTATTCAGCATTATTTGGCCATATTCACCCATCAGCAAAGGAGAAAAATTTAAACGAAATTTAAATAAGCCAGTTAAGTCAGTTATGATTAAAGAAGTTAGAATTAAATATGTGTGCAGAGTGCATTTGTATGCATTTTAAATTGCAGCTAGTATCACATATACTTCCCACCCATCATGAACATGTTGGTTCAATCAGGCACATCTCTAGTAGTAGGAGAAGCACACCAGCACCATGTTTTGTGATATACCTCTAATCATAATTTTCCACTGTTTGGTTGGGAAAACTCAGTTTTACACAGCTGCATGATGTTTATACGGTATGTTGTGCTTGGGGGTAAGGCAAGAAAGCCCTCAGCCACGTGTCTTGCATCTCTGATTGAATGCATAGGCAGCCTGAGTACTTAAGCTCTAAACACCATATTATGCTCTCTGTCTGTGACCCTCAGAAAAAAATCTACAAATCAGATGTCTCAAAATTAATTAGAATTATAGATTAATATTATTTAATGATGCTTAGAAAATTTTATTTTTGCCTCCAACTTCACTGGAAAGTGGAAAAATTAGCTGTCTACTAAGAACCTACCAAAAATTCTGTCCTGTAACCTTTGTTGTACATTGTTCCCTGTTATAAATAATAAACGATAAAGCCAGATTAATAATTAATAAAAATATTTTTATTTTGCGACCAAAATTCGGTCTCTGATAGCCACAATCAAAGGGACAGCGTTGAGCCTGGGATCGGCGCTGGGTGAACACAGATTCAAACTCTACCGCTTCGAAACCCCTCTGTTCACAAATGCGGTCTCCGTCGGGTCCAGTTTTATACTGTCTTTTTGGCTCAGGGCAGAGTTCTTCCTATTTTTCTTCACATATTCATGTAGTATCCTTTACTCTGCGCTGAGCTGGACAAAACGGTTTCTGGGAAGTGATGAATGCTGATGTCAAGTTACGAGTTACGGGAACCTGGTATTGGGATGCACACCCTTGAGGACTCTGGCTGCACACCCTTAACGACTCTGGCTGTACACCCTTGACGACTGACTGACTATCTTGACCAGAAATACTTATCATCACTTGGGCGTTGTTGGATTGTCCTGGGAAGAGACCCATCTCCGCAGGGAGCCAAGTTTTTCGTTTGCGTATTAGGCTGCTGCAATCTGGGATTTCACAATGGTGAAGTAATCTCTTTCCCCAGATGCAGCTTGTGGTCCAGGAACCTTTATTTCAAAAATCCAACTTCTTTCACACTATATTCAATACAAGCACAAATTATTTTATACCATATATTACATTCCCCCAAAGTGCAATGGTAGTTTTTCAAGTGGAAAGGTTACATGTATGAGTTAAATTGCAGTATCAGATACTGCTCTTGGATGTGCATGAAGAATCCAGTTGATGATGATAAATGAATAAGGCCTTAGGTGGTGAAATTGGGGTATTTTGGAGGTATTTAAGTTGAACTAGAAAATGTGTGGCCATGTTTTCAGAAATACATAGTGACTGTGTACCCTTAAGAAAATATTCCAAAATAACTGTATTTGTTCTCATGTTTACAGGGGATTCACTTTGGGAACATCAGCTCCCAAAACCATGAATATAAAAATCATAGGGTTTTGATTTTTTTAAACAGGATTTTCCCACTTCTTGGTGTATTTGTTGGGTTTTGAGGCTTCATGGTCCTTGTATTCATGTTTATATTATTGAAAACCATCAAAAGGTGAATTTGGTTTTTTGTGGTTTTTTTGTTGTTGGTTTTTTTTGGTTGTGGTTTTTTTTGGTTTTTTTGTTTTTTTGTTTGTTTTTTTGTTTGGTGTGGATGAAGTTGGGGAAGAGAGAAAACCAATCTGTATTCACTTGACTGCCACAACAGGACCTTTAGAAAAGCATTAAATACCTAAAGTCTCAGTCAAGCAAAGTGACTGTTAAGGCTTCATGTGATCACTAAACAGAGGATCTTGTAAAAAAATTATCAGATATGTTGGTTCTTTTTTTGTTATTGGGGCTATAACTTCTAGGATTATAAAAGAAGCAAATTTGTGAGTCCTCAAAAAGTGTAAGGCTTGTGATGAAAGGTGTACCCTGGGATGGGATATAGTGATGTATTTCCATTTTGAGTTGAGTTCTTTGCTGTCCTGTGTCAGGAGACAGATATAAGGTGAGCTTTGGGGAGTTATTTAGCTTGGCACCAGGAGGATATTGGCACTTGCCTTCTGCAGGCACCGTCCTGCAGGAGGATGGCTGTGGTGAGCCTGTGGAGTGAATGTGCTTCACCTAGGCTGAACTCCTAGAAAATAGTGGGCAGTGACAATTTTTAACCCTGCAAAGAAAGGGGGTGTTGCTGCATGGTGTCATCCCACTTGGTTTCCTTTTACACACAGCACAGGGGAACGGGGGTAAAAAACCTTTTTGACAGAGAGAAAATGAAACAGAAAACCTTTCAACCCTGAATAAGAGGCTAATTTCTTTTTTAGGGTGCAGGTTTGACCTCTTTTTATTTGTCTGTTTCTCAGAGAGTGAACTTGGTTGGTTTTACAAGTCTAAATCTTTATCTTAGCTGGTGTGCCGCCCACCCCACATTTGAAGGACTTGGGTGTAGGCAAAGGAGTGTGTGTGTCTAGGAAGAGGTTACTCTAGCTGCAAGAAGAGGAAATGGTATTTAAAAAAAACATTTAATTAAATGACAGCACTTGGGATTTCATTTAATTCACATTAAAGGAGGAATTTAGACTTCCACTGCCACCACCTGCTGCCAGGCTGAGCTGTAAGCGTTGCTCCTGCGTCTCACCAATGCAGGTGAACTTACTGCTGAACCACTTTCACAGTCCAGAAAGCATGACATTCCTTGTTACCAGTGGGAGGAAAGGCTAATTGAGAAGTGTGTATAAAAGCTGTAATGAGTAGCATTTACATGTATTGATTAGAAGTAGGGCTACAGTCTCTCATTTATCACCACCAGCAGCTGTGAAATTTTCCCCACGTCGATTGGCACGGCTCATATTCCCGCTCCTCTGGTTTTTTATTGCTTTTTCTTCCCCCCACCCGCCCTGAACCAGAGTGCTGATCCACCAGCTGGAATGGGCTGGTAATTACTCCAGCTTCTCCACCAGCTGCCACAATTGCCAAACTGCTGGAGTGAAAAATTCCATCCTGCATTTCCGATTTTTTACATTACCACTGCATAATCATATTTGACAAATAATTAACCCGGGTTAATACTTCAGGGAGCCATTTGCAAGTAAATTGATAAGTTGAATGCTGTAAAGACGCACAAGGGCTAAAGGCTTTAGAAAGCTGCTCAAAACAGACCACTGAGCTATTTTATTATGCACACACCTCTTGACCATCTTAATTAAGAGTGGACAGTAGGTGCTCTCCTCCAGCCTCCTTTAACAGTGTGGTTAAGGAGGAGGGAGAGGATGGGAAACACACTCAAATTAAACTCTCCACTGTATCTCTCTCATGGCAGTGGTGCAATGGATGTGAATAAGTGCACTTTTCCTCCTTCTAAATTTAGAAACAGACACTGTTAGATCAGAAACTTGTTAAACAGGGTTGAAATCACTGAAAACTTTCCCTGACAACTCATAGGAGAGTAAGTTTGGAGAGCTGTTTCCCCTGCCACTAACAAAAGCATGCAGGTCAGTGAGAGAGCAAAGTCCTGTTTGGAATAATATGTATTTGTATTTTGTTTTCAATTAAGGGAGCTGCACTGTGTTTTAAGTGCATGCTTGTTCTTTGGGATTGATCCTGGATTTCTGAGATAAGTGAAAACCTCTTTATTTGAATTCTGTGGTTTAAAAATCTACCCTTTCTTCAGCTTCAGTTTTTAAAGTGTTTGGCATAATGTTAATTGGAGCAGGACTGCAGCAAATAATAGGTGATTGGAATAAATACTTTTGGTTTGTTCTGCACAAACCAAAAATACACAAACCAAAGCCCAAAACCCCACTGAATTTCTTTTGTTTTGATTTTTTTGGCACAGTTACTGTTATCCAAGCAAATATTTCTTCCTCAAAATGGCCAGTAAATGCCATGTAAGTGTTCTATAGCATAGTTTTAGACAGAGCAAGATACACTACTTAGAGTTAAATGAGAGTCACATTATTGCAGATCTTAACTGGAATGTACTTTCATTTTGTTTTTGTTATGTAGCAAAATTCCTTAGATTCAGAAAAAAAATTCATAAGAAATATTATCGTATGTTTCTATTTCTGGGGAGACATGACAGAAAACAGTGACTATGTGAAAAAATAAAATAATTCATAATTTTGTATTTTCATATAAACTCTGTAATTTGTTATCTCTCCAAGATTTCCAGCCTAACTCTTGGTCTTTTGGAACATCTGTTTTGACAGTCTTGGTGGCAACTCTAAGATGTGCCATGCATATGTGAAGCTGTAAATCAAGAACAATTAACAGATTTGTATATCACACACTTGGCGGCATTCCCTAAGCAGAATACCATCAAGACACGGTTAGCAGTTACAGAGCAGCCTTCAACCCAGTACCCTGCCTGGCTGAAATCTCTGTGTAAAGCCCTGTGAGCGCCTCATGAAGCCTCAGCAGTCCCATCTCTTGGGTACCAGGAATGCCTCTGAAGATGTTGAATGGGCATGTGGAAGTTATAAAAGCCATTTAAGTTATTTTATCTCTACATGAAGAAAGAAAAACAGTTAATAAAAAACATAGGTATTAGGGTTTAAGTGTTCAAAGCAGTTTTATTTATCACTGAGATGACTCAGGAGACAGATGCAGATGGAATTACTTAAAATTAGACATTGTCACTATGTACCTATGAAGAGCAAGGCTTTCTCTTGCACAACTCCCTCTTACAAGTGTGCTGATCATGGGAGCAGGTTTGGGTAGGCTACCATGAAATTATAAGCTGAGTACCTGAAGGCAACATAATTTTTTCTTGAAACAAGAAATATTTCTTTAACAAGCATAAACCTTAACCATGTAGAATATTATTTTCCTATTATGTCATTTGCTTTAAATAATAGGGGTTTATAAAAATAACTTAAAAATTGTCTTACGTTACATGTAGTGGTTTACCCTATTGCTAGTGAAAACCTAAGGATTTCTGGGTTATTTGTCATTTGAAATCTCTGTAGTTTCAGAGAATTTAAAGAGGAAGAATAACACTTCAAACTATGAGGGTTTTATGATTTTTAGTGATTTTATTATTTTTTGCAAAGAAACTTAGTTTAATAAGTATTTTATAAATAACTTATTTGTTGTCAGGAGAAAGGATAGCAAATCGGAGAAAGGATAGCCAATCTTGAATTTTTTCTTTAAACCACAGTCTGACAGCTGCATCTGTTGTGGTGGAATGAACCCTTTATAAATCCCTGCTCGAAATTTGGTGGAGAGAGTTTTCATTGAAAACATGATACACTGAAGACCACTGTTGTTAGATCACTGCTTTTCAAAACTCTTGTGCACAGTGTGCATTTGCCTTAGCAAATGTTTCTGAATATTGAGGCAAGCATTTCAGGGTGTGGCCCAGTCATAATAAATATGAAAGGAATTAGTCTTTTCAGTTTTGTTTTCCTTCAATATGCAGCTTTCCAGGTCACCCTTATCATTTTCATGTGGACAAACTGTCATCTGTCTTCTTGTCTACTCAGCTGTTTCTGTAAACAACCTCTTTCAAACCTAAATAGAATTGCATGGCATGGCCTGACAATTTGGAAAATAAATAAAGAATAACACTTATATTGCTATCCTGCTGCATTCCCCCAGTATTTAAGTGGTCAGAGCTTCTGTGCATGCCATACTGAAAGTCAGCACTGGGCATTTGTCACCATGTGTGGTAATGCAGGGGAAAGCAGTTCCTTTCAGAGCTCAAATGTAGCACTGAGTGAAATCAATGGCCAAACAATCTAACACAATTGGTCACATATTGATAGAATTAAACACCGCTGTTAACGTGACTTGTCATTGATCCGACAAAAGCAGAGTCCAGGGTAAAAGTCGCCTGAAGCCTTTTGAGTGTGTTTACATAGCTAAGGTTGGGAAATTTTTTGCTCCACCTGCTTCTAACATTTCTTTTTATTATTTTTGCCCACAATACTCTTCACTCTAGAGAACACTTGCAGAACTTTAACCTCTTAGTTGTCAGAAACCTGGCACATAGACACACACATAGCCCCACCCACTGTGCCTATTCTCTCTTGGATCAGACCACTAAGTCTCTTTTCCCAATCCATACACAGGGGAATATTTGCAAAAGTTACTCCAAGAACTGGGAAGCTTCCATAGTTTGGAGACAAGGTCATCTGGATCAGCTGCAGGCAGTGTTGCCAGCAGGCAGACAAAAATGGTGGAATACAGAACATTACTGCTTTTAAAACAGGGTGTGTATCTGGAAAGAAGAATTAGGTCCATCTGTTCTGGTGCACAACATATCTGGATTGTGCAGGTATAGCCTGTATTCAGGCAGTGGTTCAGAGGGGAGAAAAATACCTATAAAGACAGCAATTAAGAGGTTCTTTGCTAATACCACTTGAAACTAGTCAGTTTTATTGAGCTCAAGCTTTGCATCTGTAGTTTAGCTGTTGGCCTTTTCTTGGTGTGTCAGAAACCAAAAGATTTTGCATTATGAAATCTTCAGCTAGCTGGAATAATTGCCATACAAGCTGGTAACAAATTTCTAATGAGCACCTGAAAGATCTGAGCAAATTGGTCCAGAGTATTTGCAGGGAACATATTCTTAAAATGCTCCTGAATTCTCCGATCTGACCTACAGTCATGCTTTGCTTTTAGGCTGATGGCAAACCTGAAAATGTTTTCTAAAGTACCTCAAGAGAAAGGAGCCTGGTTTGTAAAAAGCATGTCTTAATGGTAACTCATAGTCACAAGTCAGCCCTGAGTTTCTTCACCATTGCAGTGTCAGGATAGACATTCTCACCTGCTCCATTCTCACAATCACTTCTCTCCTCCTGTCCTACTGCTCCTTGCCTCTTAGACGTCTCTTTTGTTTGCTGTAATCTTTGTGCTATGCTAGAGGTTATAGATACTTGACACTTTGATAGTGGGTATTGCTTCTTTGTTTATCTGCCGGCTGTGGAGCCCATGCTTTGCCAGCAATGGTGTTGGCAGGCTGTGCTCCTGCACACGCTGTCATGGCGTGAGATGTTCCTGGACAGCCCAAGCACCCCAGGGTGACCAGCAGCAAAAGGCTGCCTCACATCTCAATTCTGGGGGAGACAAAGAAGTAGCTGTGTTTGCCGGGCTTTTGTTCACTTTTTTTCCTGATGTTACAATTGTATAATAAAGCTTTCCAGCCAAGTTCATTGTAGATATTGCTGGTGGATTGTTGCTGCCTGTGGCAGCCGTGATGGCAAGATTTGCTGTGCTGTATGCAGCCTAGGGACTCTGAGGCAGGTTATCATACCTCCACGTCTCCCTCCTTTAATTCACAAGCCTTACAAAGATGTAGTGAGTGAGGGAGGGGGAAAAAACTTTCATGTACACAGTAACATAGTCACAGAGGGGAGAGAGTCAGAAAATACTTGGGCTGCTTACTTGCACTTCTTGCAGCATTACAGAAGCAGACAGGTTTCTTCTGAGTGGAATACGATTTCCCCCCAAGATTATTAGAAGAAAGATACTCCCCCAGAGGAAAAAAGAGCAATGATTCCTGCACACAGGGTTTGCATTCTCGCAGTCTGAAGCTCTGTGAAACATGGTGGTGGTGCGAACCATCCTTCCTACATCCTAATCATGAAGCACTAGTGCATATATCAGTAGTATACACATCTGAACTGGAAATGTGAAATGCTTGGAATTATTACCCTGTACTGAAGTCGAAAGCTAATTGCTTATCATGACCATTCCTGTTAGACTCACACATTTGAAGTCTCAGTGTGAAGACTAAAAGCTCATTCCAGGGGTTAAAGAGCCCTACTGACAGATGGGATGTCAGGAGGGAGACATAATTGCACTACAGAAGTGGTAACCTGTATGTCTTGGGAACAGAATAGGACACAGCTCCTGTAGCTTGAAAGAAATAGCTGTGGCTAGATCTTTGAACTCTATCAAGAAAGATCACACATCCAAGAAGGCAGCAATGCGATCAGGCCTTCCTTCATATAAATGCTGTTTTCATCCTTCTCTCTCAGTTGTACCCCTTCCCTTTTCTTAAAGTGATCTAAAAGACCTACAGCTCAGTGATAGTTTCATGAAATGCCCTGACGAAGGATGTAAAGAATGTGTCAATGTCAAATATCATACTGCACTATGATGGCAACATAGAGAGTGCACACACAAAGACTTTCTTCCTCTCATCTTTCTAGGCAGTGGTTTGAGTAACTTCTATGAAAGTTCTTCAGCAATTGTGCATGGTTGGTTTGGACACTCATAGAACCTTCAAAATCTGTTGAAATAAGAATAAATTATGTGAAATTAGTTTCCATCATTTCAGACTGGATCCACATCTGAATAGTGCCTGTAATTTTAGAAAGAGTACCTTTACTCAAAGTAGGGAATTTGAGTTTTTTTTATCAGACATTGAGTTGCATTTTTTTAAGAAATTTTTAAGAAGCCTTACCTCTAATATGTTTTTTAACAAAAAGAAATTAAACACTATTTACAGTGAGTAGACTACATGTATTTATCTCAATATAATTTTTATACTGCCTTATTAGAGAAAACTCAGAAATGCTAATGTTATTTCATCATTCACTACAAATAAAGGAGATAAAAAATATGAATATTTTCATGTTTATTTGACACTCCTTTGCATTTAGAAGATAAAGTTTATGAACTTCAGTTACCTTTTATCTTCTAAACTCCAAAGGAGCAGAGATTTTTTTTTTAAATCTCCAAGTCTGTTCCTTAGAACTACAAGTCTATATTTGCCATGCTTCACTTTGAAATTTTAATCATCAGCAGATGGAAATTCTCTCTAACAGCTGCTCAAAATTTGTGTCAATTAACTTCTTTTAGGCTTCACAGGATGCAGAAGCAATGGCAAACTATATCCTGAATGTATTTCTATTCACTAGAACATAGTACTTAATTTTAAACGAGGAGCCAGTTAAATAACTACATGTAACTTTCACATTATTTCATCACTTTCATAATTGTTTAACACTTTAACAGAGCATCAAAACTAAATATCTTCAATAGAATTGCAGTGATGTTTTGTGGTTACTGGAGACATTTTAAACAGTGCAGCCAGCTGCGTGAGATTTCTGTGCTGTCTTTATCTCTTTGCGTCCATTGTTATAAATGAAAATTGCGCGAGTCAATTTTATAGAAAAAAAAAGAAAAATAGAATTTATTTTGCAATCGTTTTACAGTCTGATAGCCAACCGAGAGACAGCACTGAGCCCGGGATCGGAGCTGGGTGACCACAGGTTTGGCCTCTGTCGCACCAAGCCCTCGTGGTTCACACCTGCAGCATATTGGAGCTGGTTTTTATACCATTTTTCTAGCCCCAGGCTTAGTTCTTTGTCTTCTTTCAGTGTCTTTCTGTATTCATGTTGGTCTCTTTCAGTGTTCCATGTTGCACAAAACCACGTCCGGGAAGCGATGGATGATATCTCCTGGTTACTGGAACCTGGGCATTCAGTTAGAATTATCTGCGCGATATATCTTTATCGCCCATCATCACCGGGTGCTTCTTGGACACAGTGGTAGTGATGGGCGTTCTCCTGTGTCGAGCTACATCCTGTTAATATGTTAATGTTGTCTCCTCCACCAGCTACCGTTTTCTGTTGTGGCACATACTAGCCTGGGTCCCAGTCTGTTTGTATGTTAATGTTGTCCCTCCACCCGTGGTCTTTCCATCATTGTGTGTTGCAACATCCTGTTAGAATGTTAATGCTATGTCCTGTTTTTAGGTGTGGTATGTACTAGTCCAAGTCCTGGTCTGTTCCTATGTAAATGTTGTCACTCCTTGGGCTGTAGCCTTTTCCGTGGTTGTCTCTCTTAGCCTGAACAAAACTTTATACTATTTCTAATATTTAGACATATATGGATTGTTTTGATCAGCTTGAAGTATCAATTACCCATAACATCTATGAAGTGTTCAGTTCTTACTACAGCTTACTTATGCAACATAGGATTGATTTTTTTCCCCTTAACTTAGACAATTGGCTGGTCAAGGACAGCTCTTTAAGTGGGATTGAGGTATCTGTAATAAATTATCAAAGACCTGTGAAGTCAGTTTCATAATAAATTAAGCCAAGTCTTATGCATGCAATTGGAATTCATAGGTGCCTAGTTTGACATGTCTCAGGGAAAAGTCTTAATCCTTCAAGTGGAAGTCTGAGGAGCTTGGCAGGACAGACTGTATAAGATAAAGTTATGATGATCTGCCAAGACTAGTTTAGAAATATTGTACTTAATCACCTCAGGTGATTAAAAACCAATATTTCGTATTGCTCTTTGTCCAGTGGGTCTTTAAATCTATTGACATAGTAAAATATGGATGGGCCAATTGGACTGGTGAATTTTAATTATCCATGTGCCACAGTGTTTGTGCAGTGAATGTGCATGTTTGTGCCATGGCTTCTTGGTTTGATAAATATTTTTGTGTGTCCATAACCTTTCTGATGTAATTTCACTGATGGGTGAAGAGCTGCCCTGCCCTGGTTCATGGAAGTGCAGGGACAGAATGGACATGGGAAGTGAGGTTTTCCTGGCACTTGCATAATGTGTGAACAATCCCTAGTTGGGCCTGATGCCTCCTTACCACTGTGCTATGTCTCCATCCACTGTATCAGTTCCAGGATAAAAGAGTACATGCAAATGTACCTTCAGAATTAGAACTGGTGGCTATACAGTATTTGTTTTGCTGCAGTTGTTTTTTTGATTCTAAGGTGTATTTGGATCAAGCTGAACTGAACAAGGCTTAGAGGGATCTATAAAATCTTCTGGAAAAAACAGGAAAGCCACTACATAAAATTGTAATGACACTGAAGTGTTTTCAGTGGGGATTTTCTAAGGCAGAATATGTGCTGCTTTAGGAAGCCAAGACTTTCCCTTTTAGAGTAATATTCTGTATTTTTTTTTATATAAGAGTGTGGTGAAAGGCTTTCACCTTAAGCCTATCATTAAATCATGATACTCATTCTATATCCTGTGCTAATTTAACTTTTGATAGGAGCTTCATGTTTTTGCAGAGTGATAAAAGAGAACATGTTGCTGGAGCTGAGAGACTGGAATCAAATAACTACCCATTGAGTCAGTCAGCTAATCAGGGGATTAAAGGTTAAAAAAATCCATGTGAGATGCATTAATGAGACATTTCTACGTGACGTGGCAAGATGCATGTCATGCTTTGTAATATCATATGGATAAAGTGTCCACCTAGATTTTGTAGTTCTATATTATTTGTAATGCAATGTTTTCTAAAAAAACCCCAAGAATGACTGCTTATTGTTTTACAGGGTGTTTATAAGCACTGGAAAGCTGGTCAGAAGAGTGAAGAAAATATGTATCATGATGACTGTAATAAATCCAAGGAAAGAATAAAAAAAGGAATCTTAGGGAAATGTCTGTTGGCAGATATACGTTGTGTATTGCACAGTCTATCCATGGGATGTCTGAATTCATATAGGAGTGGCAGCAGCTATGTCTGCACATGCAGCATAGAGAATTCATGTCCTGAATAAATATATTTTGGTGTATGTCCAGGAGTCAGTCTGCCCAGTGATTAATATTAGTGCTATTCTTCCCTTTTGATTGAAATCTCTTTGGAGGGGAAGGCAACCTTCAGCATCAAACTATTAATTTTGCTAACATACAGAGTAACTCTACCCAGGTTCCAAGGTTTAACGAAATAGGTAACCACAGTTTACTGTTCCTCCAGAAAGATGATCAGAACCCCACGCAATAGTTTGTTCCCTGGCTGTGTACCTGCAAGGCACTTATGTCCAGTTTTAAGGGCATGGATGATGCATTGCATCATTCCTATAGGCCACATGATCAGTCATCCCTGCAGCAACTCTCTGCCACCCTCTCAGAGCAAGGGAGGCAGTGGACAAAGAATTAGGTTTCCTTCTGCTGAAGATGTGGGAAAAATCCCTTTCTTGAAATAAACATTTTACAGACCTATATAACTGATAATTTAATTAAAGTAAGAAATCTCTTTATGTAAAAATAGTATTTCTCTAAAATAGTTATACATCTACTCAATTTTTTAAATGCATGGTGTAAAATCAATAGTTTTTGAAAAACTACCATGTAGGTGTTTGACAGTATTAACAGTGTTGAAAACTTACATATTTCTCAATTTCTTGTGTTTTCTGAGTAAAACTAACACAAATTAATTTTCACAATTAGATGATAGGTTTTGATTGCTTGGGTGGGTTTTTTAAAATAGACGCAATATAGGATGGTGATCCTGGTTCATCTTGGTCCTGTTTTGTCTACATGTGAGTTCCACATCTAGCCTCACATGAGACCTAGCAAGCAGCTCCTTTCCACTGCACTTGAAAATTGGGCCTGAATTTCTGAGTTCTGCAAGTATGTGCCTTGTGCACTGGCACTGTGCTCAAGATGCTGAAACATAGATAGATCAAGCCTGTATGGGCTGGCACTAGGCTATGGGAGGGCTGAAGGCTACTGGCTGACCCAGATGTGAATGCTGCTATATTAAAACAACAAATGTTTGTGCTTGGCTTTCTTCCAGCTGTGGAAAAGCAATGGAGCTATTTCACTAAAAGAAGATGAAGAGGAACATGTGTCTTAGAGAACTTAGTGTGCAGTGCCAGGGGGTGTTATCCTGGGAAAGACTCAGTTTTGTGTGCTGAATCAGATCTTAGTGCCCCCACACTCAATCAAGTATGGAAAGCACTGGGATGCTGTCTGTTCTTAGGAAGCCTGGTCCCTTTCTTTCCATCTCCAGTTCTGGTTGCAGTCTGAAACTGCATGTTAGAAATGAGTGTTCTGCTACAAATTAGGCGTACTCTTCCTCTTCTGAAAACGGAGTTTTGGTGAAGTTCAATTAACTGGTTTTAAGTATTTTGACATTTTCCAATAAAAATAAAACAGCATAGAATCAGAAATTTCTACCTGGGTCTACAGGTAAAATTATTCCCTGCCACGGCGGGGAAGATGGTGGAAAGGGTGCTGCAACCTTCCCGAAGAAGCGTCCTGAGAAGGACTGCTTGGGGGCACTGGCATGTCCTTCTCTGCCCCGGAGAGTGATTTCCCAGCTCAGTGGCTAGCTCAGCAGCTCTTTTAGGTAACGCAGAGAAGGGATTGGAGCACTGTGTGGCACCCCGCAGAGAAAGTGGCCTTTATTGAAAGAAGGGCCCTCTGCAGACGAGCCAGGGACACAACTCTCTGAGTAGGTGGATGAACTAGGGTTTATGTAGCAAAAGAGGAGGGCAGGGAAAAACTGGGAGCAAATTGGATACAAGTAACTTGGCGGAGTGACAGGGAAAGAACCAGTGGGATACAATAAATGTGCATACAACCTGTAAAGGCTTCTGGGTGGGAGGCTTACTGCGCAGAGCAAAGTAACCTGCTCAAGGGTTGGCACTGCAGGGGAGCACCACAGTTCCTTTGCTGGCCGATTCTTTGGCCCCCACAATTCCCATCTTGAAACATAGGCTTTTCAGCAGTCCCTGTTGTCAAGCAGGGAAAATAAAATAAGCAAAATTCTGATGTCTTAAAAAAATAATTTTGTAAATTTAAATTTAATTAGTTTATACAGTATTTGGGAATTAAATAATATAAGAGGATGACTTCTTTTTTAATAGAAAAACAATTACATATTGCTAGTTTACTCTTTTTGGTCAAATTGGAATGATGATTGTTGTATTATCTCTTTGTAATTCCTTGTTTTGTTCAACGTATTTCATGGCATTACGTGCTGTATAAATACAGGACAAAAGGATGGAGCTATACCCAGAAATTACAGAATTTTTTGAAAATAGGGAAAATATAAGGACTCTGAGAATATGAAATTAAATAGTGGAAATTAAAGGTAAAGGATTTTGGGCACTGTTTCTACAAGACCCTCATTAATCCAAGAGATGCCAAAATGTTCCAAATTTTCATAAACTACAATATAGCTCAGTGTCTGGTGGGATGGAACCCTGTAATGCTGAAGCAACCCTGATATGGATAAGCAGAAGTGTTGTTGAAGCCTTTTTTTCATTTTATTTACTCTTATAGAAATGAGAAGAGCAGAGTATACAACAGCGAGAAACACAGTGTATGTTTTGCATACACAGAAAAACAAACAAAATAGAAATAGCAAGGCATTGATACACATGAGAAATATTGTATCAATATTTTAGTCATATATCAGCTTATAAGTACTGTATTGATCTGTTTTTCTTTTAACATCAAGGTAAGATTAGTGTTACATGTGTGGTCTTCCTTAGCTATTGGATGCAAGGATTAGTGATTGGAGCATAGAGACTGGTAGTCAAGAAATCCCAATTCAAGAGATGGACAAAGCACTTCTGACTTTCTTTTCTTGCTTTCCCTGCCGGATACTGTAACCAGATACTTTGTACTTCACCTGTATTACATATCTGATATCATGTACCTACTGGACAATTTGAGCAGTTTTAAAATTTTGTATGTGCGGAAAAGCTGCTGTCCCTGTTATTCTGGTCATGAGTATCCCTTTCAGATTGTTGCATTTTTTGCTTTCTAAAGCAAAAAGCTTTACAAAGGCTTTTTGTAAAAAAGGCCAAAGCGGAGTGTTGTTTTAGACACTGCATAAGCGTGTCACAGGTGACAGTGCCGATGGTGTCTGCTCTGCGCCTTGGGCCTGGGTGCAACTGCTTGCAGGTAGCTCCTTTCCCATCCCCAGATGCCTTATGTCTCCTCCTGACAGAGGCAGCCTTGTGTCCTCTTTGTCTCTGACAAATAATGTGCCCTCTCATTCAGAGCTTGCTGTGCGTCTCTGCATCTCAGATATCTCAGAGACACTTCTGGTGCTGTATCTTATTGAAGACAATAGTGGAAATAGTAATAAAAGGAATCAGTTCCTTAGGAAAATGGAGTTTCCCATGTATCAAGTCCTGATCCAAGTTTCCTCTCTCCTTCTTTGGGTTTTTTTTTGTAGGAGAGAGAGTGAATAGGAAAAACAAGTCTTGTACCTGTGCATTATAACAATAGATATTTTAGTAAGAAGTTTTAGTTGCCTTTCCTGCCTTAGTGCTGGCACTCTCTCTTGACAATTTGGGCATGCTTACTAAGAAGGATAAAAAGGAGAGCTGAGCCTATACAAAGGAAATATGGAGTGTACCATACTGAAAGAAATTTAGATTAGAGGTTTCCAGAGGAAAATATTTTTATGAACCAGCTTTGCTTTACAGCTCTGAAAAGCTATAGTTTTCCTTGGCATGTCTGGGACTACATTAGTCTCAAGAAAGTGCTTCTCAAGTAAAGTATGCTTTTAAGTTTATAACCTGTGGGGTTTGATACTGTTCCTAGAGACATCTGTTAGAGCTTCTCTACCTGGCCTAATTGGAAATTAGTTCAAGCATGGTAGTAATGGGAAGGACCTGTTTGCTTTTGTATTCTCACTTAAAATCTTCTTATGATATTATGAATAACCTGCTTGCCCTGCTAATTACCATTTTTGGGTACAAATCCATGCCTAAAGACCCAGGTCTGTGCTAGCATGGGGCCTGACCAAGCCTTGATAGAAAGTTACACTATTGCAAGCCAAAGAAATATCCATAGAACTCTTACATGTTTTATGAGCTCCTGAAGTCTGGTAGTCTCAGGTTTGCCTTCCACCTTCAAATATCCTTTTTTTTGTTTGGGGGTAGGAGGAAGTGAGAGAGAAAGAAATATGAAGAAATCAGACAGGTAAACAGGGTTTGCACAGGGATTTTTAACACACCACTGCTTTTATTTAAAGCATGCTGTTGGTTCTATTTAGCAACTCTGCTGCCAAGCTCTAAACCCAATCTAGTTCAAGCTTCCCTTGGGAGTTACATTTACTGAATCTATGGTGAGTCAGAAAGCATTACTTCCTACCTCACTGTGCTCCTGGGAAAAGAGGAGCTTAAGAGAAGAAGCTCTTTTGCCTTTCTGTATTGGGTTCTGATTTGATTTGCTCCCATAAGCCCAACAGATACTCTTTTGGGGGTGACTTCCTTCTGTGGCTGCCTTCATGACGAGCTGGTATTCCTCAACAAGAGCCAATTGCCTGTTTGTTTCATAACAAATAGGTCAAAGACTTTATTTTCCAGGCTCAGGTTTGTGTACTTTAAGTCTGCAGCTGAATACGCAATTCATCATGCCCCTAAACCAGGGCTATGTATCTGCTTGCTGGTCCCTTCTCCAAGCTCTATGAGTCCATACTTGCTGGCTGGGTGTATTGCATACACGCAGAAAAATATTGCAGATTCTTTCCTGAAAGCTGCATGTAATACTAAATGTTAATTTTTCAATGACAAAAGAGAGTGCAGTGCTATTTGATAAGAATTTCATTCTTTATAGGCTTTCCATGCCATGGCAAAATCAACCCACGTGCATTTCACCTCTTTAAATTAGTGATAGATGTGATTCTCCTTATGCTAAATATTCTTTCTCTGCATCTCACCCATCCAGAACATGTATATTGAAAATGCATTGGTTTGTGGTGAAATTCTGAAAATCTTTTCTCTTCCCATCACCCCAGATATGGATCTATTTTAGCATTAGATTTTAAAAGATGGGGTGGAAAATGATGAATACACCAAAATAAAAGAAGAGAGTTGCTACTCAGCCCTTATCCATATTTATCAGATGGTAGAAAAAATCATTCAAGTAATATAACTGCAACTCCATCATCAATTTATTTCTTGGATCTGTTTTGATCCTGCAAATGTTTCATGTTCTTGAGATGACTGATGTAAATGAATGTAAAAATAATGTAAATAGGTATTTAAAACAAACTATTGATGTATTTTAAGTTCTTCAATTTTCCTTTACTACTGCAAATTTCAGATGCAAAATTTTGCTTAAAGATGAGACAGTGGAAGGGGACTGACTTTCAGAGGAATATTTATTTTGTAATTCTTTATCGTTCAGAATGATGCTGAAGAATAAACTAATACTAAAGGAAGAAGGATGGAAATTGTATTTTTACTTGTGTAGACATCAGCCTGCTTCTATTTGTGTGAGGTGATCTGAGAATAGTTCTACAGAAAAAGGAAAGGAGGGGATAAATATATATGTTTACACACATATGTAGTACAATAAATTATTTTTTAAAATTATTGAATAATAAAAGGTTTATTGAATAAGACTTGTTAAAAGCACCCAACTTCTTCCAATGGTTTGTATTGAGCAACAAAATGTATTCCTTTTGCATTAAGATTGCATTAATGTGTTGTTTTCTTCTGATTGTCACATCCATTTTAGTTTGCTTCTTTCTCTGATTGTTTTGAGAGGGTTTTCAGCTGGTGCAAATGTGCAGTGCTTCTCCACTGTTCATGTTTTAGCTAGGTATGGACCTATTGAGGAGGAAGTGTAGTTAAATATGGTTGACTGCATTTTCCCCTTATTTTTCAATTTATGCTTACTTTTTACCATGCTAATGTTTTAAAGGTGGCAGGTAAATCTTTTTGTTATGAATCAGTACTTCACACATAGCCAAAAGGTCCTTGTCCAGCAGTCATCTTTCAAATCAATGGGAGTCTTCCCGCTCGCCATGCCGAGCTCTTCTATCATGGGGGGTTTATGTTTTTCAAATGCTTTGCCAGACTGAGGTTTAGGCAATCAAAGAAGCTCACCAAGGGCAAAACATTGTGCCATCTCATGCCCTCTGCAACCACTCTTGTCAAGTCTGTTTACTCCTGTTCTTCCCAGAATGATTATGCTATATCTCATAGGTTGTGCTGACACCAGAAAATACTGAGTGATGTAGGATTGGGCTTCCTATGTTTAAAATTATCTTCAATTTATTCTGTCATTGCATTTCTTAGGACACTAACCAGACATCTTCTAGGCCTATGATGTGATGTCCACTTGGTAGAAGCCAGTTATTGTGAGGCTTTATTCAAGGATGAAGCTAGCTCCAAATGATCTCTTTGATGCCTTACACAGCTTGGTAAAGCTGTTAAGTTCTTTAAATTTTAATGTAATGTTGCAAAGTTCTGTGCTCTACTCTGGAGTCCCCTGTCCTGAAGCAGAGCTGATACTTCTGATGGCTGGCTTTGGTTGTGAAGTCCTGTACTGGTTTTGACACCACAGTATTATGCATCATCAGCGCTGAATGTCGGGGAAGGTTACAAGGGAACTGAAAAATCCCAATATCTAATAACCCTAATATTAATTTTTGTTTTCGGTGTTTTATAAAACTTAATGAAGATGAGGTGACTGAGAGCCACATTTTAAGACATGGACATGCCATTGTTGGCACATGGTGATAGAACTATAGAGAAGAAGAAAAAACTTTCTCCATTCCTTTTTTTGATACTAGAAATTATTTCAGGTCCTCTTTAATTGAGATACTGAACTCATGTTTGGTAAAGACTTTTCCAAATATGTTATTTGAAGCCCCTAAACAAAAATCTTTTCAAAACCCGTCAACCAGGGTTTCCCCTCTCCCACCATGCCAAACTTTTCTTGATTTTTAAAAAGGACAAAAAAATTTGAAATACTATTATTAACAATTTATTGTTAATAATAATAAAACCTTAGAATTTTTTAGATTTGCTGTTGAAAGTGAGAACAAATAAAGGCATATGTCTTTCTTGGTTTTGATTTCTTTGTGTTGATGGAATATTGACTTGAAAATGTGCAGGTGGATGTTTATTAGTCATATCATTAATTGCTACCATGTTAATCCTGCAAACTAAAATATGAACCTCTTTTTTAGAGAGAAATCCTATTGATATCTGCGTATGCAGTAAATGAAAAATACTTTTGTTTGTATGAATGGACTTATTCACAAGAGGAAAGTCCCCTTGTAAAGTAGGAGTAGGCTGGATCGGGTCTGTGGTACCAGCCTAGTTATTTGCAGAGGCACAGGGACACAGTGGGAAGCAGAAGCAATTTCTTTTATATTGTGCATGAAAATCCATTCAGATTTCTAGAAGGGTCTGCTTTATTTCCACTTTATTAAATGTAGTCTTGCTTATCCTTATACCAATTGTGTGTGTGTCTGTTTTCTGAATGTATCTTCATTTCTTTATTGTAATATGGGAATATTGTATTTTGCAGTCCGTAAATTAGATATTTGATTCAATACAGTGGCAGAACACAAGAGTGTTAAAAATGTCCAATTCCAGCAGGTGAAGCCAAGGGATTTATAAAGCTTGGTACATATAATGTTTATATTACATTAAGTACTGTGTTATTGCACAGGATGCTTATTGTTAGTGCCTGTAGGGAGAATCAGTTCCAAAGTTTTCAATTTCAATAAACTGATTATCCAGTTTCACCACATGCAATTAGGATGGTAGTAATGAAATGTTTATGAAGTCCCTTGGCATTCTGTAGTTATTTTTTTTTTAATTTTGTGAGTAACATCAGGAGCATTCTGAAGGGAAGTGTTTATGTATTTATTTGTTATTGATCTAAAAAATACATTTAACATTACTAGTTATTACAATTCCAGTCTCAACTACAGGAAGGAGATGGGCTGTTTCCACATTAAATGCAGGATGCCTTGGGAATCAAGAAGATTTATCTTTTATATAAATATATTAAATATTAATTAATAGTAATTACAGAAATTAATGTATAGCTGCATTTATTTTCTAGTAATCTCTCATTGCTTTATTCCTTTGTTGCAAAAAATGCATATTTAAATACAGAATCTTAACAAATACCTTGGATGACAGAATGGTCTTTTCTACTGATCAGTGTGCTTCATGTACTTCACTGGATGATACAGAGAGAGGATAAAGTGAAAAGAATGTGAATCCAATCAATGTTCTTTGGTGAAAGAAGAGAGGCAACACATCTTCTGAGGGGAGAAACAGGGACAACACAGGGAGGATTAAAAAACTTATAAAGATTGCTGTCTTTTACTACAGGTTACACTTAGCCCTTTTGGAATACACTATAAATATCACCTCTTTTGAAAAGCCTAAAAATATCTTGTTTGCAGTTTATCATCATTTTGTGTGGTATTTTTGAATTTTTGCAGCTTAAAATTCTTTAGGTTCTTGGGAAGAATGCTTGCATTTATCTCATGCGCAATGTTTTGTCCCCATGGTTTTCTACCTTTCCAGATGCCAAAAACATTTATTGTTGTTTTGTGGTTGATTTTTCCTTTCATTTGAGCCCAGGTCTGGGCACAAAACAGCTCCAGAGGAAAGGCCAGTTCCAATTCTGGCATGGATTTGTAGTACCATCTTGGACAGGTCAATCTTGGGCAAGATCACAGTCAATCTACTATCTGTGCCTGAGTTTCTCCATCGTTCAAGTAGGTGGGGACATCTTTTCTTTTCCTTTTTACTGGTCTAAACAATTAGATGCAGGGAGAGAAACTTTTCTGTTGTTTCAGGTTTCTAGAACTAATTATGTGGAAAATAAGTTGGATATTAGCTGTATCTTACTCTGTCTGACTGCAGAGCTTCTAGACTTCCAAAATGTTTAAGAATCCTTTTTTTTTGCTTTCTTTTTTTTCCTACTTTTTTTTTTTTATGTTGATTACAGGGTGGGAGAAACCCATCTTTCTTCTATATGAAAGATAAAAGAGATGAAACAGTTGTGTTCTCTGCTGTATGTTCTTGCCTTTCTTCTATTCAAGCTTTGCCAGGCTTATCTTGGGAATAAGACAAATGGATAAGTCTAAGTATGAGGGCCACCAGAAATCTATCAGGAATTTCCACAGTTCTTACATCGACAAAGAAAAATAAGGTTTTGTGTCATTTTCTTTCCCCAATCATAGCTAGAATTGGGTAATTACTGTCCAACACTAGGACTTTCAACATTCAGGATGTCGGTTTTCAGTGATTAACTAGATTTGCAAGATTAAGTGTCCCTGAAAACTTCACAAACAATAAAAGCCTCCTCCTGTTAGCAAGACATTTGAGGGAGATTTGGGGAAAAAGGCAGAGGGGGGAAAAGACAACCATGGATTTTTGCCTTCAGAAGACATGAGTACCAATTCCCACCAGCTCAAGCATGCAACAGAAGTCACAATAAATTTTCCAAACAGAATGTCGCAGAATGGTGTTGTACGGACACCAGTGTGGCAAAAGGGATCTGTAAAATTTGATAATGCCAATCACTTGAGTTACTTTGTTGAGTTACTCTCACTGTAGCTAATGGTGGTGGAGAAATGTATATTCATTATCTTCGTCATGTTATCTTGTGATGTTAACAGTGGTGTTTCTCTCATTTGAATTGTCTGCTAGTGCCTGGTAGAGATCTGATAAACAAGACACTGTTAAATGCATGATAAATTTATGATAAGAGGGATTTCCTGGGCTCCAAGGATGATGAGACTGTGTCTAAAGAAATATTTAAGTCAGATGTGGGACTCAGGTTCCTCTTGAGAGAGACAAAGGGAGTGGTTCAGCATTTTCTGAGACCTTGACAAACCGCAGTGTTTTCAAATGTTCCTTCTCATCTTTATTAGAAGGTGTCATGGTGTTGACATGCTATATCAAACCTACAGAAATCAACCGATTTCTTTTTATTAAAACCAGTTAAGTTTGTGTCACACCATGTAAAAGTAAGTTCACTCCCCATAAAGAGTATCCCTGGCTACCAGGATGGAGCAAATCTCTAGAGAGGGCAATTTCCCTTTGCAGGGTAGATGCATCTAATTCATGATCAAAATTGCAATTTGACCAAACAGGCATGTATTAAATCATCTAGGCCCTTTTGTAATAATTAATTCAATAATTCAATAATTCATTCATTTTTAATCAGCAGAGGCAAGTTTGAAGAGTCTAAAAATTGTTAAGCACTCAGAACCAGGAAAACTTCCCTAGGAATCCACACTGAGAACAGAGAATGTATTGGCCAACATGGAGTTGAGCAACATGACAAGTGCAATGCAACAGAGGGCCAGGAAGGACTGCAAGGGGTCTGTTATTTTGAGCATCAAATCAGTCAAGATTTAGTATACTATGTGCTACCGTGGCTCTTATCTCCTGGCCTGCTGCCAGGTTAACTTCCAAGCTCAATATTTCATGCTGCCCGCTGGAATAATCCATGTTTTTGTGTGTCTGATTATACCAGCTCTGCTTGCTTTTGGTGCAAGGCATGCTCTCCTCCATGTGAGAAGCCAGACAACCCCTCTGTACAAATTCCTTTGTGATTTGGAAGCAAGCAATAGCCCACGAGAAGAGGAGTTTTTGACACTAAGTCAAGCTGTCCTACTTTCTCGAATGAATATATGAGGAACCAAAGATGTTGGACAATGGTGTTTCAACTGTATTATATAATGCCTGTCCAAAAATTTGAAAACAAAGTCTTCAATATGGTTTGCTGCTTGACATTTTTTTCCAGTTCTTCCTAACAGGGCACAGTCTCACATGATTTAGTTTTGGGGTTAGGGTGATAGGAATGACTGGTCCAATATATTATAAGTCACTTTCTGTGTTTGAGCCATTCACAGGAGTAGGTGCCCAAAAATGAATGCTTTCTGAAGCAGCCATTAACACCTTCAGTTCAAGCTGAAGTTGAGGCTGTTTAAGCTCCCCTCACTCTACACTGACCCTGCTCTGCCCTCTGCACTGAACTCATATGGTGACCCAGATTAGGGAGCCCATCCTGCTGATAAGAATATTTTTCTTGTGTTCTCCCTACCAGCTGTTAATGATCACCCCATCTGAGGCATTGCACAGTTGCAATGAAAGGGATGCCAGCACATCATGATGTAGTAGATGCATAAACGCATGCAGAAATAAATGCTGTTGTATCTTCATGTTCATTGCAGAGAACATGATGTTTAAGCACAAAAGCATGCATGCAGAAGGGGTTTTGTTTAGCTTAATCCCTGTTCCTGTACATGTTGACAGTGTGACTGGTTATACTGAAATTAAACAGAAATGTGTATGCTTAAAATTGATCACTAAAAGATGTTGATTCATGCCTGCCTAATATAATGTATGTCAAAATGACATCTATAAACTCCCAGCAGACCTGGAGGACAGTTAGATCTTCACAGGATTTATCTTTTTGAGTGATCCACTGGAACTCTTCTGTATTCAGCTGAACTGCATGAATGTCAGAGGACAGAATCTGGCCGAGTGGATGTAAATTCGGGAAGAAATCTCCTCACTCTGGCCTTGGCCTTTAGAAAAGAAAATATTTAGAAAACCTCAAATATTTACTGAGAACTTCAATGAGAGAAAAACTAGTTGTAGGGGGTTTTTGCCTATTCTGTAATACAGACTAATATAGTCAGGTAATAATTATGTACTGTTTACAGGTGAAACAGCTACAAAAAGTTCTGAAAAAATTTAGACCATAGTAAGTAAATGACTGGAAAGTCTTCGCTGGGCACCATCATTGCTGCTGAAATGACTAACAGCTATAATAATATTTTGCTAATCGTATTTGTTCTAATAAATGTTGGGTTTTGTCATTTTTGTTCATGACTGATTGGGCAGAAAATAATTAAAACCTATGTCTCTAAAAGTATCCAGACCAAACAATCTTGCATCTGCTGTGAAAATGGGCCCTTACATCTTGACAGAGCGATGAACTTTTGAGTGAAAGTAGATGGTTGCCTGGTGACACGGGGATTGGCTCAAACAGTTGTAAGTCTGTAAAAATGGTAGTGAATGCCAAGGAAATGAATTTAGGGAAAGGACCATGCAAAGTAGTTTTGTAGAAGCTTTTGAGCCTAAGGGATTGTAGTGATGCTTAAGCATTTTGCACTGTTGAAGTGTACTTACTATGGTGACAATGAGATCTAAAAAATTCCCTTTATGACCTGGGAGCATTGCTACAGTCCTGCCAGATAAGGGTGTGGACTATGGAAAATCCTTGCCAGAAAGGTTGCTTTGATGCAACCCTTGTTCTGTATTCACTGCTTTTGTCTAATCTGTAGATGATAGGAGTTTGATACAAAACTGACTGTGGAGCTGGGCTGTTTAAAACAGTCCTTGTTAGTTGGAAAGATAACGGCTGTCATTACTGGTGTGTTCTCAGATGTTTGCAGTAGAACATGGGAAGGAGAAGACTATACAGGTCTGTCAGATAAATGAGTCCTTTCCAAAAATCCTGAATGTGAGTTGTGTTTGACTACTTAGTTTGGGATGTGAATTCACTCCTGGCCTTTACTATCTCTGGGAAATTGTTCCTTAAGATAACAGAGAAGAAAAAATCTCAGGCTAATAATGCTGTCAGCTGCTATTACCACATCATTAGTAGTTCTTGTCATTTATTAAAAGATAATGATAATGTCTTTATGCTCATTGGCATTACAGTAGTAATGCCCTGTATTTTTGCATTCCATCATCGTAAAATCTATCAAATAAGTTCAGCAGAATGAATTGACCCAGAACCTGTGAATTTCCTACAGGAGGTAGGAAAGGGGTGTTACTCTCCAGTTCTTGAGTCTGAGACCCATGAAAAACAAGTTATTATACTTAGCCTGAGATTGTATAGATCAATCCACATCTGCTCCAGAAAAGTCTGGGGATTCAGAAACCAAAAGCCTGTGGTACATGAGGACTGAGAGCTGATTAAGCATGCTCTGATATATCTCTTGGTATATGGCACTGCTCTCCTGACATTTTGGCACTTTCAAGCATACCCCCTTGAGAATAACACCAAACTGGCACATATTAAAGAAACAGAGTTGTTTGAATTCAGGTATTGGTTTGGAATCAAGTTACCTGTTAAACTGTGGGGTAGAAATATGGTGGAAAACTCTCTTTGGTTTTTGGTGGAGAGTGATTCAGTGTGATCTGGCTTCCAAAACAAACCCTCAGTTTTGCCCCTCCCCTCCCCTCCCCTCCCCAATATAAAAGTATATTAAAACAGGATTATTATGACAACACTTTTAATTACCTGCATTATTCCCATCAATTGTATAAAATTAAAATGGTAAAAGAATTTTGAAGCAAAAAGATTTTATTTTCAAATGCAAATTATGTTCATGTTTTGTCCCAGGGTTTGCTCTTAATCCCCAAACACTGTAAACCCATAAACCCCAGGATTTGTGGTGGTTGTAATTTAACTCAATGTAATACAACTAAAATTTGCTAGTCAATAGAGAATTATTAGTAAAATCAAGATTTTCAGGGATGGGTGCAGAAAGCCAAAGCTGTCTCTGGAGTTTTTTTCAGCATGACTTACAGCCTTGCTCAGAGGCAATAAAATGAGATGATACTGGGAAGAAAAGTACCTCACCAGAGCTTGTAGTTATTGTTGTTTTGAATGCTTATGCAGTTGTTCCACTGGAGCAAGATTGATCCGTTCCTCAGCAATGATCATTATATATTGTTTCATACAGCAAATGCAATGCTTTTCTTTTAAGTTGTCCTTTCTGATAGATGTTATTATGCTGAATCTTATTGCATTATATTATAGTTCTGAAATATTTAGGTATTTATGGCATTGGTTAGTAGAAGAGTAGAGTGTGAATGTGATATTGGGTTTGAAAACATTTGGCTTTGCAGGGTAGGAAATTACTCATGCAAGAAGAGCTGCTCCTAGTGGGGAAATTCTACTTGCTATTCCAGTATGAGAGGATGAATTGCATGGGGCCTTCAGCCTGCAAGATGCCCTGATATGTTTTAACCCCTTGTGTTATTAGCAGGATGTGTCACCATCTATTCTGACTTCCTCCACTGTTCCCATTTTAATGCAAATGTCTTTTTATTCCAAATACAAAGTAATTATCAGAGAAAAAAAACAGTGTTTAAAATTGCCTTATATTTTGCATTTGAGATTATTTTTCCTAAGAGCCGCCCTGCATTTAAAGACATAAGCAATTAACCCATATATTTTTAATATTCTTGAAACCACTCTTTCAAGGGTTTTGTCCAAGGATCCTCCCAAAGAGGAGGAAAACAGCACAGAAAGGGGAGAAGCAGAGCAGGAAAGAGAAGCCAACCCTTTAGAGCGCTGTACTTCAAAAGGAAATGAATGAAAGTTAAAACAGCATGCCCTTTACCGAGATACGAGACATAAATGTCAGTATTCTTTGCAGTGACTAAACCACTTCTTTTTTCTACTCCCTGAGTTGTGTCTCCCATAGTGGGTCTGTCTGAAGTTCTGATATGGAATTATTTCAATGCCTGGAGCTCAAGAAGAGGGGCACACTCCTCATGCTGCTCAATATTGTAGGTTGCCAGTGCCATGCCTTCACTTTCTGAAGGGTGGGCCCTCCTCCTGTAGGTACAGTGTACAGCATGCTCAAACAAGTCAGCTGTGACTCTGCCTTACTTGATGGTGGCCTAATATTTTGGGGAGCTATCCCTCAAAAGCCTACTGAATCAATCATTGCCGACTAAAATCAGTAAGCACTGACTGGCATGCTGCTAGATGAGCTCACATTCACCATGTTGTTCTCCATTTGACTTTGAAGTCTGCTGCTTGTGGCTTAGGAGAACTAATATTTGTGCTGCTTGATCCCCTGCCTGGCACTTTGCAGCTGCAGAGCAGCACCGCAGCACTCTCCTGCTTAGCCTACTGGTATTTCAGAACAGCCAAACTGCCGGAGCTGCTACTAAGGTGTCCCAGCATGGAAGTATAGGTAAGGACTGTTCTTTGAGACCCCAGCTGCAGTGCAGGCTTCCCTGAGAGCACACAGCATTCCTGCTTGCAGACAACTATGATAACCTCCAGCCCCAGCATGTGACAAAACACAACCATTATGCCATTCTGAAAGATCAGGACACATACACTGTCATATAACCCAGTGATTAAGATCTCAAACTTTTTAAAAGTCAGAATACTTTAAGGAAACCTTCTTTAATACAAAAGAGCAGGTCTGTATTTTACTGCCACAATTTGTCTCAGTGTTGCTATATGACATCAAATGAAACTTATGGAGAAGAAAGTAACTGCCATGAAAGGAATTTTCATGCTGTTCACAATAGATATAACTTGGTATTAATTATCTACTTGCAGCTGTGCACTTGCCAAGCTGGGTTTTTCAATACCAAACACAATTGTGTAAACTACAAGAAAATATTTAAATTCTTATGAATCCTTGAGAAGCCTTGCAAAGTCTTGCAACCTCTCTGAGTACTACCACACTACTATTCACGGGGGTGTCTTACCCAGAAGCATAAAGAAGTGTCATTTGTGTTTCATGCTCAAGTTTATTTCAGTAGACTGCTCACAAGTGTAGGTTAACAAAGAGTATGAATGTATTGCTACTCTTTGTCGTTTTGGGCAAACCTTGTCTGTGGTCATTTTTCAAAAAGAAAGGATTCAGAGGATGCTGTTGTAAAACATGCACCTCCTGTGTTTCTCTGCAGGTAATCTATAAGCTGCTGGAGTCATGGAGAAAGGGTTTGCATTTGTCCTGCATCCAGGACAAATGGATGTAAAGAACTTCTGCTTCACAGAAATCTCATCCAAAAGCCAAATGAAGTGTTAGGATATATTTCAGCAGTGAACCAAGAGAGCAGCATCAGACCAAGAAAATTTTTGTTGATAACAGAGCATGTGCTCAGCTAGCTAAGGAGAGTGAAAGAAATAGATACTGTATCTATAAGTCTAAGTAAGCCTGTGGGTGTGCATTAAGGACTTAACTCAATTTGAAAAATGCTGCCCGAATTTGTTTCTACTGTGCATAAAGTGTTTCTAAGCCTCAGATGAGCTATTATATTTAGCCAGCATGACATCTGTTAAAATATTTTTGAATAAGGAGCCTGTATGGAGCATACATAATAAGATAGCTTTTGTGAGCATGTTTGTATTCCTGATAGATGAGAATGGCTCATTTGGAGTCCTACCAATTTTGCACTGTTTAGGAGGTATGCTATATCCCAAGTGAAAACCCACAGGAAAATGTAATTAGTGGAACAAAATTTAGTGCATTTGCCTCACAGCTACTTTTTACATTGCAGCAGGTTTGCTGTTAATTTTTCTTTTTCTTCAAAGTACTAAAAGCAAGGGATTTTTGATCTGGGGACCTAATCACATTACAATATCAAGCCTTGTTTTCCAGTCCTTTCATATAATTTTTTTCTTTAAAGAAAGAAACACAATCTACTTTTCATTAAGAAAATAAAACAACCAGACTCATAAACCTTGACCTTGGCTCGTAATATGACAGAACCCAGCTAATGGAAACACTGACTGAAATAGAATGGACAACTTTCTTGAGTAAAGATTTGTAGAATTTTACTTCTGGTTCACGAAATTTCAGGCCAAAGCAAATTTTATGGCCAAGTTATAAATATTTGAAAAATGTAAAGCATAATGGAAATGCTGACACAACCTTAACCACACAGACATAAGCAGCTCAGTAGTATAATCTGGCAGTGCTGTTTTGAAAATGATATATGATAATGTAATTCAGGCCTGGAGAACTTTTAGCTAAATGTATCAATATGAACCTAATTTACTTAGACATTAATACAATCATTCACATTCAAAATCTATAGTACTCTGACGTATAGGTCAAGACAGTTTCTTTTTCCTTGATTTATATCAGTGAGATATATGTTACAGTACACAATAAATAGGATGAGTATCAAATCACTAAGGTGGTGTTTTTTCAGTCTTCCAATCACTATTTACTGAACAAGAGCTATATCCTTCAGAGTGTTAATATGTAACCAGAACAAACAGAGAACATAGGAAAGGTGGAGAAAATTTAAATATATAAGCAAAAAAAGGTTTGACTGGTTTGTTAACTTCTGACATTGCAATATAGCCTTATTTATTTGTATACAGAAGACTCAATTACATAGATACATATTATTTAAACAAGTGGGTTATTTACAGGAGAATTGCAGTTTCATAAATAATATAGTCCTGCATTTCTCAAGCTGATGTTTATCCATTGTTACCACTTAGGAAGTTGTGGTATCCACAAATGCTCTTTGGAGGAAAGTCATTAGAATAATGTTAAGTAAAACCCTTGCTATTGTAACAATACATGTCCAAGGTACACATTAGCACATACAAGCTGTGCTCTTCACAATGACTGAAATACAAATTATTGCATCCTGCTTTCTATGACTGGAGGAAGCAGCATGCTGGCTATACTTGCCACTCCACTTGAAATGCTCTTTAGGTCCAGGATTTCTCTATGCTCTGACAGCCCAACAATTCTCTGCATGTGGGATGAGAAGAGCTGGTGAAGGTCCCACAGGAAATGGTTGGGCATGAGCCTAAGTCTTTCTTTTGCTGGATTAACACCTAATTTTTTTCCTTTATGACAGCTGTAAGGAACAGACAGTGGACGTGTTGGCTATTTCAAACCAGCCCTGTCTTCATAAGACAGCTTTTCTGGGCAGAGAAGCAACACAGCTGTGTTAGAGAGGCACACAGTTTGCACTTGTAGAGCACCATGTGAGCCTAACTGTGTGTCTTCCACACCAAGACTGGCTTCTGTTTGCTCATTTGAGAGTATGGACAAAGAAGTTAAAATCTGTTTGCCTATATGTACCTTTAAATGTTATCTTTATAGTTTGTAAATATAGTTAAATTCTTCTAAAGGGCTGGATGGGTCTAAATCAGATGCCAGAGTCCTTACAGAATAGATTCAGAATCTTTTCTTTAAAAGCATTTTTAGAAGGAATCAGTAATTACTTTTTGCCCAACTCCAAATTATGTTTAGTAGGCATGAACACATAGTCTGAGATCTGACATAATCCTGAAAGTAAGTAATATGACAAATGGAAGCTGATGCTGGTTTTGTGTTGTTGTGTAATAGGGTTAGAATAATGACAGGACAATAATATAATAGAATTCTGCAAAGCCCTCACTTGACTTTAAGTGGAAGTAAAATTATGGAAATTAGGAGGACAATAAAATAATGCTTTGCAAAAAGGATAAAGAAATAGTGTTACCCAAGTCTATTAGTGACATAACACACTATGAATGCACTTAAATTAATAGCATCTTTTACCAGTAGTTATTTTTCAATTAATGTATGCTGAAAAAATAAACAGAACAATAATATAAAAAAATGAAAGTGATGTAGGAAACTGATTTGTTTAAATTATGTATCTATATTTAGAGAGGCATGTGAATATATATGAAAACAAGTATTTGCGTGGATTAGAAACATTTTATTTCATAAAATTTAATCCTGTTAGGATATGTTGCAGTGCCCTATTTGAAGAAAGTTGCCTGCCACTTGCTATTTTGGCAAAGCTAAGTCGTATGGCTTCTTTTTGCTTTTTTGCTTCTTTCTGGCATGTTGTTACAAAGAGGTCTCATCATGACATTTCTAACCAAGAGATTTTTTCATGAAATTCAGCTGTCCTGGGATGTGTGCATCTTACATGTAAAGCTTTTTTAACTTGTGCTATATTCCCAAACCTTTCCTAGGAAACTAATCCAACACATTTATAATCCAGTGGGAGTTTGACTCACATAAAGACAAGATAAACATGTTACAGGAACAGCGTCCAAATGTTTGTCAACCACTTGGTTATTTCTACGGAGATCTATTTTGGGGTATTTTCAGTGTAGAAAAGACTATTTCAGTGGCTGCTGCAGAGTGGTTTATTATCACTGACTGGCAAATAGCTCCTCAAAACCAGACACTATGATGATGTTGGCTACTAGTCTTTTTACTAGCTTTTGTATTTTTAGCTTTTGATCTATAGAGGAGGGAAGAATTGAAGGGGCAGGGATGGGTACAACCCAAAAGCTCTTGGTGTGTGGTGTAAACTTGGTTTAGTGATGGTAAGGCTTGACATACTTTGCAAGACCTGGTTGTAAGACTGAATGCTCTTTAAAAACATAGATATGAAGTGGCAAAAGCTCCTGGCAAAATTGTAAACAGCCACTACAACTGTTTTCAGAGAATTATAAAGAGAAGGAAGTTAATTCAGTTCAGGATTTATGAGATCTGGAGGTGTGCATACCATAAGTTTCTGCAGCTTCCAGCCAACATTTTCATTTGCAATGATGTCTCACCCTGCTGATATACATCATAAGAACTTCTTGCAGATATCAAATGGCACCAGCTGCTTTTGAAAGGCTGTTGTACTTTTGTAGCTGGGACTTTCTGAAGAATACATATGCTGCTAAATAGATTTATAATGAAGACTTACCAGTTTTGTGATGTAATTGGATCTAGGAGTGTGAGATCTCCTGCATACAGAGTTGCTGCCACTGTTAAGGTTTCCTCCTGGATTTTAGCTGGACTTCTACACTATGCCACTCTGTGGGATGGCTCTTTCAAGAGTCTCAATAAAGTCTGAACAGCTGAACAACCTGTAATGAGGCACTTGATGGAGCTGCCCCATAGGGCCGTGTAAAGGCCACAGCAGAGAGTGTAAAACTGTTATAAGACACTGCACAGATGAAACCAGTGAACTCAGTAGCCATGATGATAAACCACTGTTGCTTTACCATACTTGCTGAGTTGAATTACTATCACTGGCTGCCTACCTGTACCCTCTCTGTTGGAATTAGTCTATCAACGTAAAAAGCAAAATATGTCAGACATACTATGCTTTTCTTCCACCCAGAAGCCTGAATTACTGTGCATCAGAGATCATCCACATGTATTGCCTGGCTTTCAGTAGGCTGTAGTGCCAGCAGCCAAACACATATTAAGTAACTGTGCAGGGCTCCTGAGGAAAACAACAATATATATCATTATAAGATATCTTCATAATCTGGCTTATTTGGGGGAAGGGTATAGAAGTCAGGTGGGGAGGGTGAGTGTTGGCAAGTTGGGCTTTTGATGGAAAGCTCGCCCTCTTTCCTATTAGGAACTAAACCAATATGCATAGGTAAACACTGTAAAAAATCCTAAAGAAATCTAAGATAGCTATAAAGATGGCAAACTGTAACAGTTGTTCCAAAATAAGTGTTCTTTAATGTGCTCACTCTTTGGCATTTAGTAAACTTCCAGGGATGGAAAGAAGGGAAAGTTTAATTTAGAGAAGCCTTCTGGCCTTCTTAGCTAGGGATCAGCTGCCCAGCATGAAATAATAATGCATTCAACTGTCCATCTTCTGGTAAGTCACCTTTATCATCACTGCATTCACCAGCACTAACAGAAAACAGTGAGTATGAAATGTTGTATGAATTCAGGCCTTTGTGGCCTTAATATTTGTGCTAATGCATACAGTGTAAAAGGAACTAGAACTCTCAATATGAATGGTCCAACTCATAAAAAATGTATGTACCACTAACAAGGGATTTTTATGCACTGTACTTAGTGGGTGAAGAAAAGTAGAATGAGTCTATTTTGAATAAAGAGCATACTTTTGCAATTATATCCCTTCACCTTTTCTGCAGTAGCAACACTTCTTTCCTCACATGAGGTATTTGAAGTGGAAGAATATTCATATAGGCACCAATAAGAAAAAAAATTCACATATGGTAAAGAGAAAAAGGAAAATATGAGAATATGAAAGAGGAGCAAAAATAAAGATGGGAAAGAACGAAATTTAAGGTCCTTGGAAGAACTGAGATTTTGAGTTATTTGTGATTTTGTGCCTTGGTATGGTAGATTTTTTTTAGGTGGCAATTATAATTTGTGGTTGCCCAGAAGAAGTTCTCTGTAACATGAATCACTTTACTAATCTGATTTTCATTGTAAAGAGTCATGGAGTTTTAATGTTATCAGTCCTAATCCAGAAGGATGCAGATGCATAAATACAAACCAAGCTCTGTGCATAGGGGTAATGAGGACAGTGATTTCAGCTACTGCATGTGCCTTATGGGAGAAGATCCTTTAGGATGAAATATCTCCAGGGACCAGGCAAAGACAGTATTCTATACTCTGCTGGCAGAATGACTTTGAGCTCTCCAGATGATTTTAGTAGCTTTGCAGCAGCAACTGTGAAGCAATTTCAGATAAGTATAAAACTGTGGTGTTTTACTTACTTAAGTACTGAATGATACACTCAGTAAAGTAAATCTGCTCTATTCATACTGCTGTCTAATTCAATGCATTTTCAATGCAGGATTTTTTGCTCTTCTGTATAGGATATTGCATTGACATATATGTCAATATGGTAAATCAAGATACCGTTCCCTTATCACACCACATGCATTTTCAAAGGTAAACTAGAAGGGCTTTGTACATAGGTAGGAGAAAATTAAGAATGAGAACTATGTATGTTGACACAATTTAACATTGTGGAAGATGTGCACAGCATTTGTATGTTGTGCTGAAATTATTGAACAGTAAAATCATAACATCAACATTGCAATTTTTTTAGGTTTCAGAGATAACAAGTGCTAGTAGTAATTCTGCACACATCCAGAATTCTACACATTTATTTGTGTCTCTTTGTGAGGGTGAAATTACTGCCTAAAAATAAAAAATTAAAATCTGAAGTACAGGTCAGCAGAAAAAGATTAATTGCTTAACAATCTGTGTGATAACCTGATACCTAGGGAAATTTTATACAGTCCAAAGGTGTGAATTTTGTGCCACAACTTGGTCATGGGCTGGAAAGAGACAATTGTCTAACAAACTAAATATGGAAGATCTAAGCTTAAATTCATATCTTTCAGTGAGAGAATCATTATTCTAATGTAATTTATGACATTGATTTTCTTTGCTGAGGTAGCAGGAATATCTCCTCTGATAACCACAGGAAAATACCAGTGCAAAATGGAATTAGCATAAAATCTCAATTTTGTCTCCTGCAAGTATTGTAAAATTTAGGTGTGTTTGCGAAATTTTGTGTAACAATCTGATTACTAAGGTTTTACAATGTGGTAGTTTTGTGCATGCTTCCTACTGACATGTCCAAACTCTGATGCAACAGGAAATGAAAAATATAAGACTTTTTTCTCAAAGGAAGTATTTTTACTTTAATGATTTAATTCTCAAAGCTGTGTCTTTAATGTGAGTTGTCTCAGTGAGTAAGATAAAAGTCTGCTTTTGATTTCTTATTGTTATGGTTACTGAGAGATAAACGCAAGTAATTTAATGTTGCATTGTGGAACTAGCTAAAGATTTAATATCAACTGTTGCTTGAAATGTGTTCTTTTATTAATGTTAATGCATTTGAAATATTTTCTTATATCTCAGAAGGATTTATATATTCTTTTGATCACTGAAATTCTAGTGTTATTTAATTTGATCCAGCTCATTTTTTAAAGCATTGAGTGCTAAGGAAGAGGTGGTCCAGCATATCCCTGGTTTTGATACAAATGTGAGACATATTCATGAAGACCATTAATTCATTCATGAAGACCATGAGGAAGTTGTTCATATCCAGGTCATCTGTTGAGATTAGTCCTATGCTTTGGTATGAGCATTGGCTTTGAGTGAGCTTTGGTGCAGAGTGTGAGAAGAGATGCCAGGGTGCATCATGCCTTTGAGTAGGCACAAGCACACATGCACAGAAGGGCCGGAGTAGAGCTGGACGTACAAGTTTAATGCACAAGTTTAATGCTGTGATGCTGTTTCGTAACATTTTTCAGTCAGGTTCCTTGCAAGCACCGGGGACCAGGTGAGACAAGGGCAGCTGGGACAGGCATTGCATCCAAGTGAGGGTGCTGGGGAACATGTGCAGGTTCACCTTGTCAGAACTGCTGTACCACTGGAGCAGCCAAGGAGTTGCAGAGCAGTTTTGTGTTTTGACCCACGCCTTCCTGAATAGTGGATCTAGAGCTGAGGAGATCAGGTAAATTGTGCTTATTTGAGAATCCATATTGGACTCTCTTTTCCCTGTTAGTTGTAAAGTGGGGCATTATAGCATTCTCACCTTCACAGGGCACTGGGAGACACTAAGAACTGAGTTACCTGTTGTGTTGCTGAAAATGTGTAAGAAACAAAATGGAAGCAAACTATGGAAAGCCTTTTATAACCAGTACATTTACAGCTGTAATTTTGTATGAAGCGTGGTGGCCTTGAGATGTGGATTTTCTTTTTCTTCTGATGTTTTTCTTGTTGTTTTCTCTTTTCTAAACCAGATATTACACAACATGGCTTTTCACTTGGTTTGTGGAATTTTTTTTCTCATTTTGATAAGGAGAGAAGAAGGTTGCCTTTGTTTTACTTAGCTTTATTTTAAATAATGTTTTATTTTAAGAAGGCTATTTTACAGTGTTTACAGTGCACTTCAATTTTTTATTGTGTCATGCCCTTCCAGTCCCTTGGTAAGATAAGAGGTATGTATTATATAATTTATAATTAATTTATGATGAATCACATTTGATGAATACTGCTTATTAAATATTAAAGCCTTGTCTTCAGTCATGGCAGTACTGCGGCAATGGCACTCCTGTCTGTTCATGTGGTACTATTGAGCAAACACATTGACTTAGGCGGTGTTGTCAGGACTCAGGTATTACAAGAGCCCTGCCTAGGCAAACAATGTTAAGGAGAATTGGCTCTCTTTTCAGAGTAGTAGCCCTGCTACTGCCTTCCCCCTGCCCCTTGTGCACCAGAAGTCGGGGTTGTAATGAGGGTAGAATTTCTGCAAAATGTAGTTGCAAACAGAGATGGTACTGCTGGTAGTTCCCCAGCTCCATAGGGGTTGTTATAAGTCCTGGTTCCTTGCTGACAGACCTCTCACTGACAGAAGGCTGAGCGGAGTTGGAGAATAACCTAACAGGAGGTAACAGGAGACCTGGATCAGACAAGTGGAAAATCTAGGCTAGATTTTGACAGTCCATTTTTATTAGTGAGTACTGGAACTTAGACAAAGGAATAATTTACCTGCAGAGGTCATTCCAGCATCTGGAATGAACCAACTCCCAAACAAACTCAGTTAAACAGCAGCGAGAAACAGTGTAGGGATTGTGTGCTGCCAGTTTAGGGCAGCAGGTCTTAATGAAGGAATTTTTCCAAATTCATAGCTATGAATCTCTGAAGCAGAAATAGTAGAGAAATCAGAAATAGACAGAGCTCCCCGACTCCTCTCAAATCATGGGAATTCCCCCAGTCAGAAATATAAGGCAGAAAAGAAAACGTAGCCTTCTAGTGATGTTTTGTGCTCTGCCTTGCCTTCTTCAGAGTGTTGACCTATGTGAGTCAGTGAATGCAGCGTACAGCAAGGAAAAAAATGCTGTCACTGTGTGATGCAACAGACCTTAACCCTGAAGTTCTTGCTTCACTGTATTTAGTGCCAGCCCATCAGGCAGATTTTCTTGTACATTTTCTTGACTCTTAAGTGTCTGTTATAGCAGGTAGATTAGGAGGGGCAGGAGAGATCTGAGAATTTCAGTCAGAGAATACAGGATTGATAATTTCATATAGAATGCCATAAAAGACCACATGAAAGTGTGTGCTATTTTCCTGAGATGACAGCATCCTATGGGAACTGAATTAGGAGCAGTAGGCAGAGCATTTCAGCACTGAAATTAAAAAACCCAAAACAATCATCTGTGGTGAGTAACTGTGTGACAGGAATGTAATCCTATGTGATTCCAGTTAGTACAATGAAAAAAGAAAGCAGTGTAATTGATTTTGGCTTGATGGTCCGATATAACCAACTTGTGTCATGTAAAGATTGTGTGATCAAATATTGAAAAATCCTTATGGTACAGATAACGAACATCAGTGGTTCTTTGGATGGGCACCATGGAAAAAAGAATACTAAAACACAGGCATATTACTTCAGAACTTCTTACATATTTTCTGAGAGCTCAAGGTATAAAAATTGCAATAAAATTTAATTCTAATGACTTTGGTTTTGTTCTTTTCCCAAAGATCTCATTGGATGATTTAATCATTTGACAGATTATCAGGAGCTTGTTTTAATATTGATTAAATCACATACATAGACAAAACTCACAGCCCTTAAAATTATATAAACAAAATTGACTTACAAGATTTGATCTTAATGGGGAGTGATATCTTCATTGGTATTGAGCCTTGGATCTAACATCACTTTATACATACAACTGTGAAGATTAAAAAAAAAGACAATAACAGTATGTGGAAATTACCAAAGGAAACATTATGTTCAGTAACATAGCACTTTATTTTGTATAGGAGGAAATCATACTGAGGAAACCCTGGTTTTGGTTTTAGGGGTGGCACCAGCTCTAGAGTTGTTATGCATTTGAAAGAAACAGTTTTCACTGAAATTTGCATAACTAGTTACATTTTTCTCTTTTCATTTAACTTGAATGAGTAAATTGCAGATAAAAAATTTAGTGACTGTGTCTCTTTTTGCATGTTACTAAGCAATTGTTGGAATCCTCACTGATTATAGTAGGTCAGCTTATTCTCATTATTAAATTACAATGGTCGTTAAAATGGCAAACATATTTCTGTAGAATTAACTTTATAAAATGTCAGCAAGTTTGTATGTTTTTATTAGTTCCATATCAGATATTTCAATATACTTACCATTTGTAAGTATTCCCGGAGCAATGTCCATTTCTGAATTTTTGAGACCACACAAAGATATTACAAATTAATCAGATTTTCAGATTTCTGCATAATAAGTCTGCACATTTATTGTTTAATCCAATTCTAAAATGCTGTTATGATTGACAGCTTGCTGTAGAGATGGAAGTCAATTGAATAATATGTAGCAGTCAATTTTATTTGAACCTTAATGTGGTGAAGGTGGTTTTTTTCCTACATTTCCATTATTTATAAGTTGTTCCCCTTGGAGAATATATGAAAGAATTTGTTTTAAATGAGCTGATAATATCCTCTTTAAAATTTATGACAGAATTGTATCCTTTTTCCTTACAGCACAAGGGTGTGCCAAAAAACTGTTTCGGAATTATCTTGCTATTCATAGGACAAACATTAGAAACGAGCATCTTGTTAAGGTTTACTCAGAATGGAATTTCAACCACTCATCAGAAAAAAAAAAAAAAAACAAAACAGAAAATATCGTACCAATCAGGAAACCTGATGCCATTGCCAGGGTTTTCTTTATAAGAGACCACTGTACTCTTGCAGCTACATTTAATATTGCTGTCGTTCTTACAACCTCTAAAATCAATGTGGGTCTGATCATCATCACTGAAAAGTTCCTTCGCCCAGAGGAAATGGAGGATTGGGATGTAGTTTTGAAAACATCTTGGTACTTTCTTACAACTTATAGGATGTTTTTATTTTTCTTCCTCCTTTTCAAATCTGTATTGCAGATTTCAGCAAAATTTAGCACGGCTGGACTGCTGTTCTATGCTTAGCAAGTCATTGGTGCCAAGCATATATTTCAATTGTTGGATATTGATCATCTCAATAAATGCTGGAAATCCTTGGTTTTGCGGAATTTTGCTAATCCTCCACATGCTATTTAAAAAACAAGCTGTCATATGGAAGCATACCAGTTTTTATAGTGCCTTTTTATTGTGCATAGTAGAGCCTTTGCTGCCTCAGTAACTGACAAAAGAAAATACTTTATTAAGATAGAAAGTAAATGTGACTTGATTGTTTTTCAGATAATTTTTGCTTTCAGAAATTGCAATGGCTGATGCTCACCTAAGCGTAAAAAATGCAGTCCCTACACACACGGAGTGCTCATATGCTGTATGTAAATTGATGTATAATGCAACCCACATTAGCTGGGTTAATGATAGCTTCAGTTTCACTGCTGTCAGATTTCTGTACCTCTTTGAATGAGCTGGCTGATCTGAATGAAAGTTAGTATAATTTATGCAGCTGATAAGCGATTTGAGTGCTTGAGTTATTGATAAAGCACTTCAACATATCATTTTCAGATTCATGTTATGTGACATCAGAATAGAATGTAATGTGGCAGTCCCCAGGCTTGATATTAAAGTCAATCTGTTCTCTGGATTTCAGAGGCCAGAGGAAACACAGTGCTGCCTGATACAAGCCCAGCAGACCAGCACCACCCCAGTCAGTCCCATCCTGCATTCCCTGTTGGGCCTCAGGTCAGTATCTTTCCTTTTAACTAATTGAGATGTGCCATTTGATGAACAATAAAGAACTGTGATTGATCATCTTTGATGTGTGTAATGTAGAAAATGTGAATCTCTTTGGCTGCATTCAGTGGTACAAAGAGGGAACATGTATGTATCATGTATGTTTTAAAAGTCAAGTTTGGCAGCATTCGATTTTGTATACTTTTTAAAATAAAACCTAAGATGTTTTACATATTTAGGAAGTTAAAATATTTTAATTTCTTATGTAAATTACTTCTGAAATTAATATAATAATTTAATATTAAAAAGCTTGTGCAATTTTAATACAGAATCATTGTCTCTGACAGTTATATCTGTCACACAGAGGTCCTGTATTAGTAAAGGTATTTCATTATCTTTTATGCCAGATATTTATTTTCTTTAGAGCAAAGTGTAGACATAGTAGTATTGCACTTTATAAGATTTTAAAATATCTCTCATCTCACTTCACAATTTTATCCAAGTTTGGTTATGCTCTAAGAAGATACTCAATATTTTTCCACTTCCCAGGACAGTCTTAGTCCACAAAGCTTCTGGTAGTTGTCACTAGTGTTTTCTGCTATTATCAATCAATATATAACCAGGAATTTTTGGGAAATGTTGGCATTTAGGTACTTGTAAACTAAGTTGAGTTATGTCTTTTGCTGATAAACTATCTTTCGTGTATGTGTAATGAATTTTCCAGTCTAGATTCAGCTGGGATTGCTACTATGCTGTTTGACTGAGACTTACAGTTTCAGACTGTTCTATTTGTCAAACTTTTCCGTGTTGGTGAAAATGTATGCTTTAAGATATTGGAAGCAATGCATGTCTGTAATGGAACACAAAAAGATCTCAAGCCAGAAAGTCGAAAATGTGTAATTCTGATCTTTACACACTAAAATAGGTTTGTATCTGTTGTTTCTTACAGCCTCTACTGACAGCCCAACAGTTAGCCTCAGCAGTAGCGGGGGTGATGCCGGGAGGCACTCCAGCCCTGAATCAGCCAATCCTTATTCCTTTCAACATGGCTGGGCAGCTGGGGGGCCAACAAGGACTCGTCCTAACTCTACCTACTGCAAATCTCACCAACATCCAAGGACTGGTAGCAGCAGCTGCAGCAGGAGGCATCATGACGTTGCCATTGCAAAATCTACAAGGTAAGTCATGTTCATAATTTTTTAAACAGGTTCTTTCACATGTTTTATGCCATCTCTTTCTTTAAACTGAGTAATCTCTTTTTCAAACTAAATGTTGCTCTCCATGAATATTGAAAAGTAATACCTGGATTGTTTTTGAATGCTTAAGAGATACTTAAGGGCTATTTGCCTTTTTATAGAAACATGTTGGAGGTTGGTTCTTACATTCTGTGGGTCAGTATTGCAAAGCACCCAAATGACTCATTAGGTTTTTATGTCATCAGTGATCAATGTTCTTTACTCACAGATCACTTGGAGATTTCAAACTATAGAATAACAGAATCATAGAATGTCAAGGGTTTGGAATGGACTTTATGATCATCTAGTCCCAGCCCCAGCTGCCATGGGCAGAGACATCTTCCCCTAGACAAGGTTGCTCAATGTCTTACCCAACCTGTCAAGGTTGGGACATCCCCAACCTCCCTGGGAAACCTGTTCCACTGTCTTATCACCCCACCAGTGAAAAATTTCTTCCTAATATCTAACCTAAATCTTCCCTCTTTCAATTTGTACCTATTATTGCATGTCTTATCACTACAGTTCCTGATGATGAGTCCCTCTCTGGCTTTCTTGTAGAAACCCTTCAGATACTGGAAATTTGCATAAGGTCTGCATTGAAATTTGCATGTGATCTTTTCCAGGCTGAACAGTTCCCACTTTGTCAGCCTGTGTGAGAGGGAGGTGCTCCAGTCCTCATACAAACTTCATGGTCCTCCCCTGGACTTGTTCTAACAGTTTCTTATGTTGGGGACCCCACAGCTATGCATACTCCAGGGGGGATCACATGTGAGCAGAGGGGCAGAATCACCTCCTTTTACCTGCTAGCCACACTCTTTGTGGTGCAGCCCAGGATTCAATTGGCTTTCTGAGCTAAGAGCACACACAGCTGGCTCATGTGGAGTTTTTCATCATCTGTCATCCCCAGGTCTTTCTTACCAGGGCTGCTTTCAATCACTTCTCTGCCCAACCCATTGGTGTGTCTGGGGTTGCAGTGACCCAGGCACAGTACCTTGCACTTTGCTTTGCTGAAATTCATGAGGTTTGCTTCAGCCCACATCTCAAGCCTGTCAAGGTCCCTCTGGATGCCATTATCCCTTCCTTCCTAGCAAGCTGACTGCAACATACAACTTATTTCACCACTGCTGATTAAAGCAGCTGTATTAATAGAGACAACTAAAAATGCAGTATTGCATGAAAATAACTTTTTATAAAATTTACAATAAAATCAGAGTTTTCTCATCTGTCATCCATGCCCCAGATACATGTTTTCTTTCTTGCTGTGGGAGGTCTGCATTATCAATAAGGTTCTGCCATCCTCTTTCAAGTTGTTGAGAGAGTTGCATGACTCCAAAGTAACTAGGAAAAATTTAATCTCTGTATGTATCCTCTCTATTGTCTAAGCTGTACCATGCTTGCAATGAATGGTTCTACCCTGAGGGATCTGCTACATTTTCCCAGTGGTCTAAAATCAGACTGAAAGCAGTTCTATAAGTTCCCTTTTCCCCCTGTTCAATCAGTGTGTCTAACATTGTTAGGAACAGTACTCAGTCCAAGTACATATGATATAAAATACAGATGTATTTATTTACTATTCCTAACTATGTTGATACTTCTCAGAATGCAGTTGCTGCTGAATAGAATAGAACAAAATATAGCAAGATAAGTGTTAGCCAATATCTTACAACAGAAATTTATAGTTTTAATGGACGAGGACAGTAAAAGAAGTGATAGTCCAGTGTGAAAGTGATAAAGGTGTGAGCAGGAAGTGTAAAAAGAAAGCTTTAGCCTGTTAGATTTATTTCTTTATTTATTTTTATTTATTTCCAATGTAAATGGTATGAACATTTTCCTCCAACAAAATGGTAATTTAAAAAAAAATTAATCCTCAGCACTGTGCCCTAAATACCTTTTAGTCATAAAACTCTGGTGGCTGCTGATTGCCAGATGCATTATTTGAAGCACCAGATTCTACAGGTTGTCAAACAGAGAAAACAAAGAGACAGCTCTTGTATTGAACAAACTCCCTTACAAAGCACACGAATAGTACTTTCACCTGTGGGAGCAGCTACTTGCCTTTACCTTGTGCATGTTTTAAAGTTTAATGTCAACAGACCTCTCTTATCATAGTTGTAAATGGTTTTCACTTTAATGTTTAAAATAATATCTCTCTCATACCATTAAGCTGCGCCGAAGAACCTGTCATTCATAAATGATAGATGAAAAGGACACACTAATGCACAAATTTTGCTTGTTTAAAATTTGAGAGTGCATGTAAAGTAGGAATGGAAGATTAAAAAAATAATGCAAGAACAGGAGCGGGTAAAAGCAGTTATAACAAAGTGAAGGGGAAGTAGCTTTTTAGCATAGGTGGATGATGAAATCTTAATGAAGAAACAGGCATTATAAAAACGTATCCTTCCACTCTGGAGTGCTCCAGGTTAGAGTTGCTGGGTATGTGGTATTATAAATAAATATAAGCTTGTGCAGGTCTTACGTCATTTATTCACCCCATGTTGCAAAGCTGGAGGGTAGGGATTAAGCCAGGCAACGTTTGCTCTTTAGTTTAGCTATGGATGTCTAATTGCTAGCTAAAAGATGTAACTTTGATGCCAAATAAATTTTGCAAGCAATGACCTTAGGAGATGAAAAGGTTTCCTTTATAATTTTACAGGTAGATAGAAGCCTGGGATCAAATAGGGACTTGCAGGAGCAGCAGGTTCAGTTCCCTGTGTATGAACACAATCACACCTTCCGTAATGTATCTGAAAGGAACAAATCTCATTAATTTATTTAGTTCTGTTGCTGTTTGTTGCCTTCCCAACCTTTCCTTCCTGATTTTCTAAGCAAGTGTTATTGCCTGCCCTCAGTTTTTAGAAGTGAAATTGTTACACAAGGCAGAAAAGTAACCTGATCAAGTTAGCTACTACCATCCTGAATCACAGCTGAAAACTGCCATTGTTTTCTCTGTAGCCCACTGTCCAATGCATGCATGAATGAAGATAGGAATCAGGTGAGAGTGTGTGTGGTATCATCAGTTCAATTGAATCTGACTGTCTTCTGGTCCCTGTTTTTTTGTTTTGTTTTGATTTTTTTGATTTTTTTTGTTTTTGTTTTTTGTTTTCTTTTTTGTGGTTGGTTGAAAATAAAAAAAAAAAATGTGTGTTCATAGAATGTGTGTTCTGTTTTGTAGGTATTTTTATAGGTATACTCATAAAAGTCCAGGCTTGAACACAGTTTGGTAATTCTGGCTATTTGGTGAAATCAGACCATAATCATTAGTTTCCATCTCTTAACCTCACTGTAGCATGGCCAACTTAGATAATGGGACAACATGTTTTCATGCTGTTTTCCAACCTGTCTTAATACTCCTGTTGTCACATCTGCTGTCCCTGAATTTTCAGTGAGGTCAAGCATAGATGTCCACAGCTCCTGTGAGCTGGGTCCTCTACTGTCTTTCTTCTCTTGTAAGTAAACTTCTAAATCTCTTCATGGCATGCTACCCCAGCTAGGTAACTCAAAAGACACCCTTAAAACTTTTTGAATAGTATATGAATTCAGAAAAGGTCTGATCTGACAGAGTACTTGAATTCATATTGAATGTTGATCAAGGGAGTAATTCCACTATATTTTTTGTGCTTCACATACATGTTTAAATTATTTTCTTCTCAGGAACTTTCAGGTCTGGTTCAGGGTGATAAGCATAAGACCTCAGAGTGCCTAGATAAAACAATGAAAATACTTGTTTGTGAAAAGAGAAAACAGTCCTCAGTGTTAGGAATTACAGAGGAGATATATTAAGTACATAAATTAAGTACATAAAATGAGAAAACAAGAGTTTATTTTAAAATGGAGAAATTAATGATTGCTCACACAGTATAACTTAGTGATATTGCCTATTCTTCACTTGCCAGTTACCTATAAAAATATTTTTTCTCCCAAATGTGTTTGTGTTAACTTGTTCAGTTGCTATATGGTCCTGATCCACCAATAAGTTGATAGGAATTTCATTGTTGTAAGTGAAAAGAGGTTTAGACCAAACCCCTTCCAAAACATCTTTTCTTCTTTTTCTACATACTTGATTATTTTCTCTTCATTACAGCCTGGCATTTGCCATATACACTGCTATACTGTATCTGTTCTCTGGGCAAATATATCAAATGTAGGCGAATAGAAGGAACAGAAGTGAATGTGTAAATTCTTGCTGTGAAACTTATGAAAATATGTTTTCCCTGGCTTCAATTAAGCAAATTTCATATGCACAATGAATGTGCAAATAATACAATTCACTGAGATGGAAGAGCATGGCAGAATAAAAGGATCTACCTTAGTGGAAACAGAAATCCCTGAACATAACACCTGTGGAATTTTGAGTTTCCACTAACAGTTCTTTGAAGAAAACAGTAAAATCAGCAACAATAACTTTTTAGTGTAATCCACTAAAAGCACTGAAGATAAAAGTTTAAAAACTGTCCATTAAACATGTCATCCCAAGAAACTTACACATCTGTTTTCCACTCATCATTTCTTAGAAATACAGGTGGAATGTAGCCGTGCTTCCCTAAAATTTTGCAGGTGTCACAATAATAATCATGATGTTGTGAGAAGAGAAAAAGTGAGGCAGGTACTCCACAAGACAGTGTGTTTTCTGTCTTTTGCTCTTAGTTCATCGCTTCTTGGCCTGTCTTTATTGACTTTATGGAGAAAGTAGTCTGACATCTTCCCTCTTAATCATCCAAACTGGTGGTTGTAAGTACTCATCTTCCTGCCTTCAGGAAACTTCTCTATGGACTGAACAGTTTCAGTTTTTGTGTCTCTTTTGCCATGTCAGATTTCTTTCAGTTATGGGAGGACTATGTTCTTTTTTAAAAATTTAGTTATTCTTCTCAAGAGACTCTCCAAGGGACTAGTAGTTGCTTAATCTCAAAGTATTCAGTAATGCCTGGGAGCTGATATTCATGAAAAGTCGTTCTCTCCTTAAGCCTATCTGATTTTTATGTCTCAGTGTAATATTTCTGTATAGCCGAACAAGAAACCTTTTGGGTGGGGGAGCTGAGTTTGTTTTGACTTGTTTTCTTTATGTTATTTTAACCCTGTGAATTTCCAGTTGACATAACTGAAAAATGGGAAGGCATTCCAGTCCTGGGGAGTTGTTAACTGCTGTCCTCTCTTTTTAGTCTCTTTTCCGTAACAACCAAAGCAGTTTTAGCTAAAAAGTTAATATATTTTAGCTATTCTTTTAGTATAGCATATGTGATTGAAATTAGAAAATGACAGTGTGTTGATTTTGCATCATGGAAGTGATGTTTTGGGAGAAGCTGTTGGTAATTTCCTCCATACCTGATAGGAAACCAGTCAGTGGTTGGCTGTGGGAATTGACAATCTGTTGAACCACTGGAAAGCTGTACACGCTTCTGTGAAAAACATGTTAAAGAGGAAAGAAACTGCTTTACCTTTCCCCTAATCCTATCTCACAACAAGAAATGAATAAGTACATTCTAATGAGTACAGTAGTGATTGACCAACAATAAACACACCGCAGACAGTGTTTTTTGTCAGCTCACTGCTGGGTGCTCACTCACCATGGATAACAATATGGGAGTCTCTCTGCAAAGGGCTGGTCCAAGTATATTTTATCACATAAAAATGGCACACCAGTGTTCCAGATATGTTCTAGATATATGTGCCAATATGGAGAGAGAATGACACTGGAACCTTGAAAGAAATCAACAAGCTGGAGACTGTAGCCTCATGGCACTAAAACTTTGTGTATTTTATTTCCACTACACATTGTACTGCTCCATAAGTGGATGTCAATCATTTATTCACAAGTCAAACTTTCTCAGTCTTGAGTCATGAAAGAAATGAGAACAAACTATCTCTCTAAATCACTAGCAAAAGGCTTCAGTGCTAAAAGGAAGTCTTGCATAGCTGGAAATGTGAAATCATTAAATTACATTATTTAAACAGCAGCAGGTCATATTTTAGCAGCAATACAATGGAAGGGGAAATGTATTAAACACCTTGAGAGATAAGAGACAGCCATTAAAATGCACTGATATGGATTACAGTTGACACAGATAATGGTAAAAAAAATAAGAAGGCTTTTTTTTATATGATCAGTCAAAAAGAACATTAGGTAAAGACAATAGTAACAAAAATAAAAACACCTATTGTTTACATTTATTAGGTCTTGTTTCCTCTGAACAGAGATTTGTATTATTAATTGTACAACAGATAAAGTAAATATGCTCTGTCTCCGTTCCTCCATGTACACACATCTTAAAAATCAGAAATCAGAGAGAGATGAAAAACAAAAAAGAGACAGAAAAGAAGTAAACTACAAGCCTCAATTTCTTACTGATCTAGAGTCCAAATTCCAGTTTCTTAGAACATTTTTCCCTTTTAACTAAAGTGATGGAGTCCCTTTTCATTGGTATTCCCCTTCAAGTAACATGAAATAGCTTTCAGAGTCTACAGAAAGGCAGTGTTTCACTTATGTATTTTAATGAGCACCAATGTCAGTAATAATCAAAATGATGTTTCACTTAGAGGAATAGTTTATTCCCAGGTACTTTTGCAGTTTACTAACATAACCAGAACAAGAATGACAAGAACCAAGAAGAAGTGCTGCACTCATAGCAATTTCTGTGAAGCCCTCAAATCAAATATACCTCCCGTCTCACTGTATAAATGCTGCACAAAATGCAGTCACTGTGAAGGGCTCACTTACACAAAGAAGGGGATAGCCAACCCTCAAGACAAACCTCTGTAGCTCAGTACACGGAAAGAAATAAGACAGATGTAAGCATCTGTAAGCACACTGTGGTATGCACAGAGTGTCTATGGATTGGCAGCTGCTACAATAGGTTTCCTCAGGCTATCCGATGTATCCCATCCAAACTGTTGTAGGATAACTGAACTAATATGCAGAGATCCCTGAAGATGGGATGAGCTGTCTCTGCTGGGTCTCCCAAGAAATGTACTTTATTAGAAGGCCTAACATTTGCTTTTGGAAGAAAGGACAAAATCTGCTTTTCTGACAGGAGTGTAGCAAGAATGTTACTGGGTTGTGTGTTTATTTGTTTGGGTTTTTTCTGCATAACGCAAAGCTTCTCCTGTGTGAATGCATTGGCCCCATGTTAATTGCTCATCTTATTCAGTGGCAAATTGCTGCCTTCAGAGAGCGAATGTGAAAGGTTCAAATCTTTATTAGTTACTAGCTGTTTATTGATCAGTCCCAGAGTGTTAGCTATTTGTTGTCTGGTTTCTCTGCCACATAAGTTAAAAGACTACCACTAGAGGCATTAAAATGCAGTAGTCTCAATGCTTGTATGCTCTGTTGTTGACCTCTACCCAAAACAGATCACAGACGTGCCTTTTTTTTGGCCACTGATGGTTATGGAACATCGGTGAGAAGTGATGATGTGATGTAGATCAAATTCTGAAATCAAAGTGTTTGCACCTACTTAAACATTGCAGGCCAAGTACTGACAAAGTCTAAATTTCCAGACTTATATGCCAAGAAGTAGATGGGAAAGATGAAAGTAGTTTGCACCTCCCCAACCTCCCTGAAGTTTTCACCAAAAACCCATTGGTTAATTATCCTTTGGCAGGCATGACCATTAAGCTAGGAGTTGTGGTGTGATTGATATGCAAGACCTGGTCATTTTGGGGAATGTACACCTTTATTGACCCCTGACTCAGACTGATACTACTCTTGGCAGGAATATTCTGTGTGCAGGATTATAAATGAAATTTCCATCAACCACAACATGGGTGCATTTTAATGCTGCGTTTAAAGTATATCTTTGCACCTGTTTGGAGAAGCCTTTAATCTTCTTGAATTTAGACCATGATAATTTAAATTAATGTAAAGAAAGCTCATTCTAATAATGTGAAGCACTCAATTTACTGCAATCTTACAAAAGCCAAGACATTTCAAAAGCTAGTGAAAAACCTAGCTAGTGTTTGTCACTATGTTCTTCACCTCTGCATTTTTGCACATGTGCTACATGCGGTAGTGAATTACATGCAAATAATCTAGGTCACATAAAAACAGATGGGCACATCTATATGCACATAGGATTCTTATGCTGGTCCAAGACTCTCTACTTCAATAGAGAGAGATGTAGAAAGATTATCACGATGGATTTGCAGCCTTTACTCTTAATTTCCTTGCCTTAGTGGATTTAAGTCAGACATTTATAGTATTTGTGGTTTAATTTCCTTTGGTTTTTCATGGTCTTTGTATTAATAAAATCACTGTGATTCATGTTTTAAAAACTCCCTGGATGCAGATTTGTGTTCCTGATTCACCAGTGAGATTGTAATCAAGGACATATATATTTAGGGACTCATAAAAACAACAAAGTCTTTATTGGCCAACTGGGTAGTGTGAATTTTGAATGCATGGAACATATGAATTAAATGCCTGAGAACCAATTTTTTTTAAATGAAATTCCTTTAATGTCTGTGTGGTTCTGTACCACAGAACCATACTTCCTCTTTATGGAGACCTCCTGTTCTTTCTTGTCATGGAAAGTTCTGAATGTATCTTAAGACTTTCATAAAAATCTTAAAGTTTATGCATCTTTAAACCTTTTTTTTTTTTTTTAATTTGAGAATAAAAATCTGTCTGCCACTGAGATTGCCTCATAAATGGGAACAGAATCTACATGGTAATGTCAGAAATTACAAAAGTGAAACTTCCTTCCATTTTCTCGTCCCCAGATCTCTGTGCAATCTTTTGTCCTGTGGGTAGGAAGTTGTACTCATGGAAATCTTCAGGCCTCAATTTCATTTTCCTGAAGCTGCCTTTATTCCTTGAATGTTCCATTTTTGCAAGCTTGTTACCTGACAGATGTAGCAGAGAGCACAGACCTGAGACGTGTATTCTTGCTCTGCACTTTGGCCCAGGTGTTCCATATGATGGAGGACAAGTCATGCACATTTTTTGCAAGTCTTCCCACCTGTAAACAAATGTGTAGACAGATAGCAGTTATGCTTTCCTACAAAGTGGCTTAAATCACTACTATTAAATGCCTGGAGTTCCTCACACACAACTCAATGTCTAAACTAAATGTCCTTAACTAAGTAAGGACAGTAGTCTAAACTAAATGTCCTTAACTCCTAAGTCTTATTCTGGTCCATAGACATAAAAGACTCTAGGCTCTTTTTTCAGTAGCTGTAAAAATAAGGGGAATTTTTCTTATTTTGTGAACCTAAAGTAATGTTTTCCAGCTCATGGAAGGACTGGAGTTTTCCACTCAGGTCAAAAAGTTCCAGCACCATACGGGCTCTTAGATGATTGGCCGCTATAGTTGTTTGTTTGTTTGTTTGTTTGCTTTAAGCATAAATATTGTTTTTAAACTTAATCATCTGTAGACTCAACATATCTCAGAGACTCTTTTTTCACATATTTGTGTTACAATATGATAAATTACGCAGTGTTAAAAATAAATCTTCATCATAAAGAATAGAATAAATAATTTCCAATTATTTATTCTATTCAAGTAAATGGTGATGCTTCAGATTTGCAGTGTCTTTTCCTCTCTGTTTCTCAGATCCCATTTCAGTCTCTTGTACCTTTCCTCATCCAGAGCTGGTTCTATCCACCCTTTATGATTCAGCTTGTTTTCTTAAGCCATTCACAACCCAAGTATTCCTGAATGTATTCTGTGCTGTGTAGCTAATTTCCTATTGCATCAGCAGTAATAACTGAAGAAGAGGTGATAAAACTGTTGTAATTTTACTCGTATATTAGGCCCCTGTATTTCAGAAGATGTGGTTGTAACAGAACATGAATCCTGTCTAAAAAGCCAAGAAATGATAGTACAAACTTTTGAGGAAATTCACTTATTGGCACCCTGAAAGTTGTTTCTTTTATCTTTCTTATTTTAAAAAAGATAAAACCTCTCAAGAACAAATTTTGAACCTGTTTTCTGAAAACTGTTAAGTCTAACATCTGAACAGAGCAATCACTTTCAAATTCTCTGTTTAGGATTCTAGCTTTTCTTTCCCAAAGCAGTGCTTGTGAATGGTAAAAGAAGAATGCGGTTCCCCCCGCTCCCCCTTCCACAGCACTGCAGCATCTTTAAAAAAGATTCCATCCCCCAACTCCACAGCTTTGATTTTACTGGTAACCAAATCAGTTCTTTGCATGTTTGTTTTACTCTGCTTTAGCAAGTGTAGTTGTTCATGTTACATTTATCTAATATGAGCACCTTGGCCAGTTGTAAACAAAATTAAAAATATATGCTATTTTCTCCATTTCTCAAAATAATATAATTTGTTCTAAGTGTAAGACTTATTAAGTGCATCTTTATGCATTTATGTTCCCATGTGTGCCATTATTTTAAATTTTTTAGTGATATTTATATATATTCAACGCTCAACATCAGATAATTTGAGTTTCCTGTCTTTGTAAGATAACTCACAAGGGAGAAAGCTGTATTAAATAAACAATATAGATAAATTTTATACTCCCCTATATTTCAAAGCTAATACAGCTAACTTTCAGTGGAATGGTAACATAAGACACAGTGCTATAATATGATTGATTTGTTTTGACAGCAGCCAAATAATTGAGAGTGAAAGGTGTCAGCGAAGATGAAATATTGTGTAAGCCACATTCAGAAGGCAACCCCAGCAGCAATAGCAACTGGAGTTTTATTTCCTTTGATATCGCACTGTTACTCACTTCCAGTTTATTATAAAACCATGAAAGGTATGCAACTTTATGTATGATGGAGGCTTTTATGGAAAGAATAGAAACAAAAGTTTGTCAGGTACTTGAGCAATAGATACTGACAATGGGATTTATGATGCATACAATATACAAGGGTAAATTATCTTAATCCTTCCCATTAGTTTTCTCTTTTATTTGAAACACTTTTTGCAGGCTACTGCTTACCTGGCATCTTAGCTCCAGCTTGGAGGGTAAGTGATTCCCTCCAGAGCAACCAGTCTATGGATTGCCTGGTAGGGGATTGCTGCGAAAACAGTGCTGCAATTACCCTCCCCAGCATCATTTTCCCCAGCAGTGAAACTTAGTTTTAGTTCACCTCTTTTGCACAGCAAACTATACAACTATACACTTTCTGGCTAACTGAGACAGGGTATGGCTTGCATGTTTGCATCATGGCATCCAACTGCACTGCAAGGATTACAAAGAACTATAGCATCTTTGGAGTCCAGGAGACTACAAGTGTACAAGTAACCTATTACAGAAGGTAGCCAAATAGATCAGCTGGAATAATGCCTGAACACATAACATGAAAAAAACCTCAAAATTCCACTACAAGTGCATACATCCTACATTCCAGAATCAAGTGGGGAATCACTTTTGAAAGTGAAAATCACTTTTAGGCTTTCTCAAAAGTACATTGAACAAGCGACTACGCCATGCTTGTAAAAACCCAAGCTGTAAAGCTTTCTTTGTCCTGAAGAGTGATTGATTTTAGAGGGAGTCAGACTCCAAGGTACAGTTGGAATTAAAATTTATATGTCCTGCCATTCATTTCAGAAATGCTCCATTAAGACACAATCTGATGTGAATGACAAGGGTTCTCAGTAATGAACTCTTGCTCATGCAAAACAAAACAAACTATGACAATCATCATGTTAACAAGATCAGTAAGCCTTGTGGCTCTGTAATGTAGCATCTAATCTATATCTATACCTATACAAATATAATAATTTTACTTGGAAAAAAGTAAATAACAGAATGGGATGAGATTTCCAATACAGATCAATTTATACACAGTTCCATTCCAGTTACATTCTTTTTGTCTCCTGATCTGGTAATTTCATAAATGACATGGTGGAGATTGGAAACCAAGGCTAAGAAACCTAGACCTACTGTTATTAGTACAGGAAAAGTTTTCATTGAAGTGGTGTAGGAAAGCAGGAAGCAAACCACTGTGCATAAAACATATCTTACAGTAGAGCCAGCTTCTATCTACTGAAGTATTTTGTTTAAAACAGGTACAGCAGACTTGAAATTAATCCCTGTGTTTTCACTATTTTCTTCATGTTTGACTTGTGCAGACAAGATTTCTTCTGGAGAAAACTAAACTCAGAATTCAAATACAAGTGCATACCTACTACATTTCAGAACCAGGTGGAGATACAAAGGACCAAACCAACAACTGGTCCTTTGGACAGCTTCAAGACCCATACATTCAGTGCCAATCAGAGTAAATACTGTCCAAAGAAGAAACCCTGAATTTCAAGAAGAAGGCGTAAGAGGGACTTAGAACCAACTGCTTTCATTTAGTTATCTTCTCATACTGCAGGAAATTACTTGATAACATTGATGTAGACATGCTTCAGGAAGAAGTAATTTGTGACTATTGTACATGCAACGAAAACAAAACCTCATTGCTTATGATTCAGAGCAATATAATTCAGGTAGAGGCTTCTCTTAGAGCAATGAGTGCCAAAGTTGCAGGACTGTGTGGCTTATGCAATAACTAGATCTCTGCCATCAGCACCTGCAGTTAAAATTAGCTTGGTAGGTCTGATTTTAGCTAGCAGCAGCTATAATGTTCTCTTCAGTAAATGAAGACAGAATGCTGAATGTGAAATGCCTGCATGTTTGTGTGTGCATAAATCTATTGATAGGCATTGAAATGGGAACAATGAAAGCATAGGCTTTCCAAGTGCCGTGTTTTCTGTACAGATGTTAGTCTCCTCATCCAGAAGTACTACAGGGCTACATAAAAACATGGATGGGTAAAAAGACTGTCGGGACAGTGCATAGTACTCATGAAAAGTCTTCCCTTCCCTTCCCTTCCCTTCCCTTCCCTTCCCTTCCCTTCCCTTCCCTTCCCTT